>QVNW01000378.1:0-38471 GCA_014825475.1 Pseudomyrmex flavicornis | reverse complement strand
ACTGAAATTTTCAGACAGTGAGCTTCGTTTCTCACGGCCGTGACGGGTCTTTAGAGGTATATGCGACGCCGCAGATTTCGCATACGCGAAATTAACAGTTTGTGCGCCAAATCTACATTACGCAAAAAATATTTTTCACCGTCGTAATAGAGCGGAAACAGCACGATCCATACATTTCAACCGTTGCGGCGTTTTACGTCACTCCTGAACAGGCTAATAAATATTTATAAATCATTTTTTAGGGCGTGTGCGCGGACGAGTACGTTTGCACATTTATTGTGCAATCACGACTGTGCAGATTTATAGAAGCTAATGGTAACCCCGTGAATATGCATAAACGTGTATATACGTACTACATACACGCGAGTGACCGGGCGCGGTGCAAACACGCGCACCCCGTGCGCATTCACAGGAGAAAATTCAATAACGCGACGGATATGCTCGGGATACGCGCGGAGGGAGGCGCAAAGTTGTTGATGTCGTTAATTTCCAACGCGTTAGGGATCGCGGGGCTGCTTCCCCGTGTTTCGGATACAATCCTTGTGTGTGCCTTGTAAGCATGTTAGCCAGCGCACCGGGTGAGCGCTGAAGAGAAATGAGACGTGAAAGAAGAAAGGTAGTAGTCGAGTACGGACGGAGAGAAGACCCGAGATCCGTTCAGCCGTGTCTTGACATGTTGTTTTAGACGTTCTCAAAGGAGACACAAGTTTTGTGACTGTTATGTCAGCTCCGTCCGCGCAGGAGCCCGTAAACCGTATTATAATGATAAGCAAACACTCGAGTGCATCGGATAAGCTACGAAAACGGCGAACTACCCTCGCAGGCGTGTGTGAAACTCCGCGTGTTTTGTAAAAGAATACATTATTCGCGTATGTGAAAGAAAAAGACCGATAGAATATACAGACAACGTGACGGTTCGTAGATTTGTGTAAAATGACGAAAACGAGAGATTAACAAAACGATCGGTGTGCCAGTAAGAACGTCCGCATTTATTTTGCAGAAAAAATCGCCATCGCAAAGTCGGATATGTCCCATATCCGTCCGAAAACGGATTTAAGGCAATTCCTTTCTCCCCTTCACTCACTCACTCACTCTCTCTCTCTCTCTCTCTCTCTTTCTCTTTCTTCAATAATTCAATATCGAATATGAAGGACCGCGCGTGTTTCAATTAATCCGATAACCGCGCGAGGAACATATTTATTAGTCGGACCATGCAGATCAATTGAAATACGATAAAACAAAGAGACGCGCTCGAGATTGTCAATTTCGTACGTTATATGTGTACTAAAATTGAAACATATGAAACTAAGAAGAATGTAACATTGTTCGTATTACTCTCGTGCGATGAATTTCCCAGATTTTTAGAACGATAATAAAATAAAAAACTTGTAAAAAAAGTTGTATTAAAAATTAGATATCTGTTCATTAATTAAGAGAGAGAGAGAGAGAGAGAGAGAGAGAGAGAAAATATTCACTTAATATTTCTATCTCTATTTCTGCAGACAATATCCTATTACTTGCTTTTCATAAGCTCAAAATAAAACATACGTTTTAATGTATTACACACAACGTTATATTACGCTTTTGCAAACTTTACACTTTATTATGCAAGCGTTAAAATTTGTAACTCAGTTAGTCTCATAGTGCAGCTTTTAGCACAAATATATATCAGCATATATATACATACAATACATAAGATCAAAACTGCAAATTTTTGAGAATCATATTTTACAACACTTTAAGTCGTCGTTTAAATATTTAAAACGCATACCGATATAGTTATGTTTTCTAAATTGCGACTGAGATGTTAAGGCGGAAAATCGCGAAAGTTGCTGTGAAGTTATAGGGTGAAAAATAAAAATTCCAGACCTCTTAGCTCTTATTTGCGATGCAAAATACGCCCGGAAGTATCTCGTAGTCGCTCGGCGAGTGGAAATAGCAGATACAAATTGAGTTTCCATCAAAGTTGAGGTTTCTTATTTTTTCCTCTTTTAAGTTTCTACGTATATCTGACCTAATTACCAGATCATTACATTAACAAGCACAGTATTCGTTTTCTTATTCGTTTTCCATGCTGCTTCGACGACTCTGTGCGACAATGTTTATTGTAATCTTATTAGCATATCTCGTATTGCCAACCGACGAAATTACTACGCTTTGAAAGGTACTATGCGGAATTCACACCGATACGAGAAAACTGATTACCAGAGTGACTCTTTGAACTTTAATAATCGCTCATAATATGAAGCTGCCCTTTGACGTGCACGCCCGATTCCCTACCTTTAAGTACCGGGATATATATTGAGCGCTGCTATGGAAAATTTGTTGCTGAATTCATTAGCCGCCTTAACGAGTAAATATGGCTCTCGCATCTAACGATAAAGGGATTTTAACCCTTCAACGAAAGTTTACACTCCTTCCGTTTCCCGTGCGAATTTTGTTGTATAACTAAGGTTGAAAACATTCATATAGATTTAGAGCGCACGATCAATGCGGTTTTATATGTAAATTTCGCGTCGTTACATAACACATAGTAAAAAAAAAAAAAATAGAAACAAAAAATATCGCTATGCCTCTGATCGATATCGTCTTCCCGCACAATATCATCGAAATATTTCAAACGAAGTTCTATTCACAAATATTTTAATCTTGATTAAAAAATAAAATTTCATCTAGCGTTGACGATATTACAATTCAGGGATATTAAAGCTTTTAATTACAATGTGTGCATCGTGCGACACACACATACGCAACATAACTTCGCTAAATCTAATGATGACACAAACTCAAACTTCTATTTATAAAAAGAATAAGATAAATTATGTTTTTGACTGTAAAACATTTTATTAAAAACAGGATTTAACAAAATAATGATCGCTAGCTATTTCTATGCGCATTGCGAGATTTCACGTATATATATTAATCATTTAATTCTCAGTAAATTCACAGAGAAGAACTTCCCTTATCGAGTTACGAACTTTAAGACACTTCGGGAGTTCGCTCTGCCACTATGCAGCGTCCAAATTACTTTCGTCACGGCAAGAAGAACGAATGCCGTTAGTTCCTGAATTACGACGATCCGTAAGATACGAGATTTCTCTTGTAATCCAGGAAACGGTAATTTTTTTTGAATGTCACCGCGCGCAGCTTGCCTGGCCGGCTTGACATTTCGCAGTGGACGGTAAAATTGCGGTCTGTCCGGAACGTTCACGCGCACCGACCGCAGTTTCTAACCGAGCGAAACGAAAATATATATCGGCGCGTATCGTAGCGTCGAAGTGCATATTCAATTAAATATCGCGGACACACGCGTTTGTTTTGTTGACCGTCACAGAGAGCAAAGGGTGCTCGTGTTCGCGTTTCTCTTCCCTTTACTTCGCTCGTAGACACCTCTTTTCGTACCGCTGAAAAAAAAGGGAGTAGCGTTTTATATAATTCCCGGCATTCGTACGCAAATCAAACAAAAAACGTTCCCAACGCCGACGTTCTCGTTTTAATTTAAAAGTTTTTTTCGATGGCGCACACTTGTAAATATTTTTGTTTCCTTCGTTTAATCCTTGTCGTCTCTGTAAACCGAAATATTTCGGACACGTAGCCGACGTATGCGTTTTTGACGTATCCTCGCGTGTAACCGCCGCGAGTGTTAGGCTGCGATCTCTACATGATACGTATTTTTCGCGTAACCAATCATAGTTTTCTATTCTCATAGATATTCCAACAGAAATATTAAACGTCGCAGTTGATTGGTTACGAGAGAATTATGAGATCGTATATTTTACTCGAGTTGCGCAGGTATAGGCGTGTGTTAAACAAGTCTCGTGTGCGCGCGTGATCATCGTGAAATTTCACCGTACATGCGCGTGTGCTCAACCACTCGTAGATACTCGACTTGGCCGCTGGCAAAGAGACAAGCCCGTCTGCCGAATTTATGGTGTTACCGTGCAACCTCCCAGGGTCAACGCACTCTTCGAAAAGCGACAGCGATGTTCTCATAATTGGAGCCACCCAGAACGACATGTTGCCGTGAAAAAGCATCGCGCTCGCTCGCCGCGGATGTTGCTGCATGCATCAGTGGGCAGACGCGATGTATGTGCAGCGGTAAATGGCTGATTAAGCAACATATCATCGGATGAATCAATTTTCTTCACTGAGCATAAACATTATTTTTATCGTATATTTTACGCGCACATATCTTTCTTTCGATTGTTGAATATGAAGTACGTGTAAAATTTTTGAAAGAATTTTTAACTGTTTCTGTTGTATATTTGAATAAAGCGACTAAAATAGAAAGAGAGCGGGAAGAGAGAAAGAAACGTTCTGTTGGAAACGAGAATTCGCAAATGGGAAAAAAGAAAATTATTTTATTGCACAGATGTCACTTTTGTTACGCGACGTCGCGTCGGCGCGTATGCGTTTTCCGGACGAGTTTCAGTCGAAATGAAAAATATAACGAACATAATTATAAAGTTCGCCAAGTTTAATTGAATTTCGCCGGGGTTGTGTTATTGGATACGTAAACTTATTACCGAGCGGCGACACACGCGTTACGTGCCCTTGACGCGCGAGCGCGTAACACGCCCTTACGCGCGCCGAGCGACGGCGACGAAATGGTTAGCGCACCGCGACAATATCGCACTTTCCGCCAAGTTTCCGGCTAGTTTTCCCCGGGAATTTATATCTGTCGCGGACACTGTTGTGTCCCGGTAATAACTCGCGTACGCGCGTGGCGCGAGCCCTATGTCAAGGTACTTCTGCGATTAGTTATTTCGACGCCGACAACGAAGATTGCCGCCCATTGGTAGTTATGCGAAAATGTCTCGATGTTTCACTCACTAGATACCTAAACCACAAGGATATAAAAGTTCAACTGAAATTGTACATATGTATGTGATTAAAGAACAAATAATATAAATTAAAAACTGAAAGATTAAAAACTAAAAGATTAAAAAAAATATATTGAATGAAACAGACCATACTTTTGAAAGATCATTGAAGATCCCGCATCCCCCGCTTGAAACGTTTGCAATCTGTTCATAATAATAAAAAATTAAAAAACACACAACCAATTGTGTTTAAACTCCTATTGGTCTGTTCATTTATTTCTTTAAAATTTGAAGTCAATATCATTGTGGATTAATAAAAGATTTACACATTTATATACATTGATATCTATTTAATATTAATTTCTGCATCACGTTTTGGTCATTAAGTATATTGTTTTAAACATATGTTGCTTTACTCTTGTCTGCGCTTCATAATTATTTTAAATAGAGTTTATTACAATCAATGTTGGATTTTAATTGATTCCGCTCACGTTGACCAAGCAATTTCCTGATATTATTCATACAACCATAACGTAAATTAGCAATTATTTAATGTGTTAGCTTGTTAAAATTGAATGCGAAATCAAATAGTTCACGGTAGACGGGTTTAAGAATTGCGTTTTTGACATATTTGTCTTTCGTATTGATTCGCTCACGTATTTGTGCAGACGCAGTAGTGCCTGTGATAAAATAAAAACCGTTAAAAAAAAGTAAACAGAAATATTTCGAACAAAGGAAAGTATATTATAGAATATTTTCATTGTAAACATATAAAAATTATAACAATAGCAGCTCAAATATACATGTATTTAACGGGAAAACAAGAAAACTAGCAAATAGGTTATCAATGTGAAATCGCCGTCACAAATATTCAATATTATGTTTGACTAAGTTAATGCTAAAGTTTTCGAGTAATAGCTATTTTTGCAGCAAACGAAGCTTGATACGACGGACTTGTTTACTCGTTGAAACAACGCGTAAAATTAAAATAGATACGTTAACGGGTCAATCTCCGGGTGCAGCAGGCGGGGGTGGCGAACTTCGTTCGCGAACAAACCGGCATGGTATAAGTGGATTGCCCGAAAGTTCGTACGACGTCAGCGCGTGCGGATATAACTCGGAGACTCGAAAAAGAATAGAATATTTACGCCACCAAATTCCATGAAGAACGTCCGAAAAAGTTGTCGCGCTGCGAAGCGGCGAAAGGGAAAGAGCGCAAGAGAGGAAGGCGTGCGGACGCCACTATTGAAAAGTGCTGCGGCGAACGACGGCGACGAACGGAAGGGCAATTCGACTGTCACCGATAAAATATTACGGAAGTGTGCAAAACATATCAGTCGTTTTCCGGATCTTCTTATGGCGGAGTCCGAGATGAAGGCTGCCATTGAAACGACGAGAGAGAGAAAACAATGCGCGCCTGGACGCGTCGCAAAATCGCGCTGCATGATAGCACGATAGTGCTCGTGCTAGCCGTGAATTTATTTCGGAAGAAGTATACGTGTGTCTGTGTATGTATGTGCAGGATTTTATACGAACTGACTTTTCGCTGTTATTTTATATCGCTTCGCTCTTTCAACAATCCCTGGAAAAGTTACTACTTCTGTTTTCCGAACTTTTTTATATAATTGTGTGGTGTGGAGGTTTGGCTCTTTGTCAAAGTTCCAGAATTTTTGACTTCTCTCAAAAGAAACTCTGGCGATTAAATATTATGTAAAAACAATAAGATTTGAAGATACGGGATGTGCGCCAACTTCACGCTCACCTTATACGAAAATTCGTAACAATGCTTTGCATTTTATATCAGGATCGATTTCAGAGTAATACTTTCACAATGTCTTCGATAAAGCTCTTCTAGAAATTATTCCGAGAGTTTTCAAGAAAATAAAGAATTTGAGGAAAAAAATTTTATCCGATGGAAAATTGTAAAATTAAAAAAATATAGAGAAAAATAATATTTTTATTTTCGCAAACTACCATATTTTTCTCGTATATTTCTAGCATTTACCTTGTTTATCGCTTATTTTTTTCCACGTATTTTTCTATGGTTAAAAATGCAATAATTTGTTCGATCGTTCGCGTGCACAAGATAGGAGAACCACACGATTGCAATAAACGTAAAATTTTGCATGAAGTTTGGGACAGCTTTTTCGGGCTTCATATTCGGTACGTTTTGTGATTACAATTTTTAGCTCGTTTAGTTACAGTGTCACCAGATGCATGAATATCCGCGCAAAAGCTGGTTTGTTATAAAAGTGCAGCAGATGACAACTAAAATTTTAATGACACAAAGTCAAAAAAAAAAAATCAGATTTCCAGGTTAAATTTAACCACGGTTAGATATCTGTGCAATAAAGTTGCTGCTTTTATTGAGTTTAGACTTGTTTATTGATCACTTTTGCAAAGAAATGTATATAAACAGAACTTTTTTATTTACAGAACGTAAGTCAGCTATAAGTTACATAGTTACATTATTCTCAAAAGAGATTCTTTTTGTCTTGTTTTAGATACTCGTATAAAAAACATAATTAATTAAGTTTTAGTGAGCCGGAAAATCAAGTTGGAGATGTTTTTGATAGAAGAGACAAAATAAAAAGAATCAGGATCGTTTGCGAAGGACGTGTGTGCGCGGTGATGTAATATCGCGCCGTAGCTCGCGCTCGGTTTGCTTCGTGGAAGCGCTAAATGAGTTTCGCGAGGTAACGACATCGTATTTTTATAAGTTACATGCCGAAAAGACCTCGTAACTGTGCCACGTTGCAATCTCAAAGGCCATTGTTTCGCTTTGAAAGTTAACATCAACCTTCATCTCTCGACGCTGAAGGGAGGATAACGTTCGCGCGCTATCTCGCGCGTTGCCGCGTAAATTCGCTCGTTCGAGATCGTTAGCTTACTAAACGTTTCGCGAAAGGAAAACGAGGGCGAGGGGAGGAAAGGGGGAGTCGGAGGTTCGTCGTCGCAGGCTCGTGTGGAAAATGTCACGACGGGTTGGCAGAGTGTCCGCGACAGTTTCATATCGATCTAGGGGTGTCGCTATCAAGGAAGGAGCGCGGCGTAACGGTCGGGGAAGTTATATAGTTATTGGCCCCTGTGCAGTTATTGGCCTCCCCCTGACTACTGCCATTGGGGGACCAATTTCGTGGTTCATTTTCATCTAGGCGACTTTAATAATAATGAAGATAAAGTTTTTACTTTCGCTACTGGTGCGGCCATTATCGTCTACAACTCGGAAGGGAGCCATTCTCAAAAATGGCTTTACGATAGCCGAGCAAATTTTATGTCCGCCACGTCCAGGCCGCGATTAATAACGCATTCGCAAATTAAAGGGTCTGTTGTGCAATAAAAGAGGAAGCTGAGAGGAGAGATTTTTTTTACTTCAATGACACAGAAAGTAATAAGCATACGCGCGCATTCATCATGTTGAAACATGAAATATTTAACAACTTGATATTCTTTTTTTGAACCGTAGTGCGTAGCCGCGCACGTGTAATGAGAAGATTTAAAAAATCCATCTCTTGTCTCTGCTGAAAAATGACACATACATACACACACGCGCGCGCGTGCACACATAGAAACGGTCTGAACTATTCTCGCGAATCTTTCAATTTTCCCGTGTCAAAGTGAAGCCGCAAAGTTGCGCTATTTTTCAAAGCTACGTGAAATGAGAATATCGCATATCTCCAATCAGTTTCCTATTTGAGAAAGTTTTCTTTCGCACGTGATATGATACGCGCCAAATTTCCAAACAATCGAAACTTCCGTTAATCTCGTGAGATTATCCGGTAATCTCTCTCCGGTAAGGCAATACGCTCTCATCATAACTGCACGAAAACGTCGGACACGTATATACACGTAATTGTATATACGCACGTTTATAGCGGCGCGAGAGATATCAGGCGGATCAATTCTGTCCCATTATTAAACCAGGCAAAACCACCTGGCTCGCGCAACATCAAGATTGTCCGTACTACCCGAGTACACTTAACATCTGGTTCAACGCATGCAGCCCGTACCGTGAGGCCGTGTTATATTGCTTTCATGAGCCATGCGCAAATACGTACGTGCCCAATCTGAGTGTGCGCTGCGCGCAAGGACGGCATCGGGTAGATACAGCTCTGACCTATGGTTATGTCGTGTGGCGTAAGATTCGATTTAGTAGTGTTTGTGGTTTATCAAACTTTGTGCCTATCGCGCGGTCCCAGCTTGCGATTCCGAGCCCGAGGATCCTGAGAGCTGGGCTTAAATCGCGCTTACGCAACGGTGCGCGATGATGGTCGGAGTTTGAATAACGCCAGAGATTGTAGATAGCAACGTTGAAAAAAAAAAACGTCGAAAGAATACGAATGTATATCTCGAATTTAAATCTGATAATCTCGTCAGCTGTAGTAATCGCGCACATGACTATCTGATTGTAATTATTTGAGAGAAATATTTTGTTGTCGAAAATATTAAAATCTACGATTATTTTTGCTGTAATAAAATATCAAACGTACACGTGTGTGTACGTATAATTATCATGTGTTTATAAATTACCTTTTGATAAAAATTCATTAAAAAATATATAATTATTAATTTTATTAATTAGGAAGTTCATTATGTCGTCTCATTAAAACGCCAAGTTTTAAATTACCGCATATATATTACCTTATATTCGCTTAAAAATATATTTACTATAATAAAGATTTATAAATAAATATATTTACATATATATATGTAAACAGACTTATATAATATATATTTTCGAATATATCATTTTGATATATGTCAAACAGTATATATATATAAAAGGATAATTTAAATTATCCGTTTTTAAATATAAAATCAAAATGCAAAGAGTAAAAGCGTGAAATTATATATCTTATAAAGCTAACACGTATACATGTACATATGTATGTGCTAAAATGTAGTGAGAAAATATTTTTATATATACTGCAAAAATAAAAACTTAAAATTGCAAAATATTGACATGTGATACATGCGAGTACAAATGTTACCGTACATAGAGCGTTTCGGCTATCCAGTTGTAAAACTTCTTTACAAAGAATTTTACTGTAACAAAAATAAAGTAAAATAACGTAAAAACAAAAAAAAATAGAAGAAAAACAGAAACGTGTAAACAAAACTAATAGTTTCAACAATGTTTCAGAAGAAGTTTCTCTGCCAATGACGCTCCAGGGAATACATTTGGCATCAATTAAATTAATTACGCTGGTACGTCGACAGATGCTTATCTGAAATGCATCTCGTTTCGTGAAATTAAGTCACAAGTTCCAAGAAAATACATTATCAGATCTGGGTTTACGTGGAATGCTCCGTCGTTAACTTATTTTTTCGGAAAACATTTTTAAACGGATTAATGTGTCAAGATAGTCAGATTATGTAGTCAGACTTGTTTATATATTTGTAGTTTAACATCTTGTCGGATTACGAAATTACAATTCATCGGAGCAATGACTTAAAAGTTTATTACTAATAAAAAGATAACAAAATGTGAAAAAAAGGAAACAAAACTGAAATAACAGCCAACATTTAATATCAATTTATCGACAATATTTGGCATTTTATTCCAATAAACACTTTAGTAATTTATATTAAACGTTTGTTAGAAAGTAATACGATATGAAATAAAGAGAGAGTTAATCAAAACATTTAAACATCGTGTTATTGATCAAAAACGTTTAAATTTATTTAAAAATTATTATATAATAAACAAGTGCACAATGTGTAAAATAAACTCTCTCATGGAACTTCTTCTTCCGCAAGTGTACTTTTAATTTTCATTATTAAACAATCTACAATTTTAAAAACATTTCTGTAATTACTCAAAAATTGTTATATTGATGTTCACATACTGATAAAATAAATGTACTACCGCTCATACAGTGTTGCAAAACAGGCAAGCAATTATAGACATAATATATATTATATAATCGAGATGTAAAATGATGATGTGCGAATATGTTCATTAAGGATGCGTCATCGATAAGTAGCTTTCGGAAGCGCGAAATCACATTCAGTTTACAGATAGATCTTCTATTACGTCCGGAGAGAACACACCATCTGAACATGTCAATTATGCCCCTGGTCAATCCCCTGGTCATCGCCCCCTTGCATCTGCCGAGTTTCACGAATCACTGTCCCGTATGTATGCTTGGCAAACGTGAATGTTGAAGCCTCCATGGCCCGCCGCACTTCTCCTCCTCTTCCTCCTCCTTCTACACCCATCACTGCCAATGTACAATCAGTTCACTGTTCATAGGTCCTGCAACGATCTCCGTTAATTATTGCGAGAGACGCGGCGAATGCATGCACGCGAGCGCGCATAGCCCCGACCTTCGTCATCGCTAAAAACAACGAGGAATATTGTCACGTGAACAAATTAAATCATCCTGGTGGCGGTGCGCGTGAAAACGATTTTGCATGGCCGCGCGCGCTGTTTGTGATGGAGGCCAATTTCGAATCACGGTTTTAAAACTGATGCCCGCGATTTGCGCGAATATAAGTTAACGCCTTGATATTTCGCAAACCATGCAACTGTTGACGCACGCGAGTCGGCGCGCGGCACGCGTGTTTTTAAGCTATATACGCGAGCGAATTGTGAAAAACAGAGTTTCCCGAGTTTCGCGATTTGATTGCAAAAATCTCGCGATAAATACCGGCATCGAATACTTGAAAATAATAGGATAAGCACTTCACGCGCGCAGTCGAACTAAGTTATCGCATTTTGTTCGTTTCAAATAATTTTCATTTACTAGTTGTATACTTTGTTTCTTCTAAATTACAATTTTATTTAAAAAAATAAAATTCTGTTTTTTTCTTTTATTTTAAAAATAAAATGTTTTTTTCTCGAGGTGACTGTTTTCTTGCAATTCGTGAAAAGAAAGAAATTATCTCGATTGTCATTCCGTTTTTACGGCTATCAACTTTTCGCTTGTCGCTCTCAACCTGCACGAGAAAAATAATGTAATCCGAGCATACATCAACGACGTTATCCTCCGACTCAGTCGGAGACTATCTGTCCCAGTGATACGCCAACTCACGCCCCAAAGTAAGACTATTATTTTCTTTCAGCGCTTGTGCCCCGCGCTCGACCGAGTGCGTGCGATTCGACATCCTTGAAGAGAGATTATTATTTCTCTTCCATGTTTCTCTCCGTCCGCTTGCTCGGGTCTAAAATCCTCTTCTCCGTTTTGTAGTAGAAATAATGTAGCTACCTCTTTGACCCTCGATCGCACGCGCCGCTATCTCCTCTCTCTTTTCTGCTTCCCCGACGTATCGCTCTGGATGTTAACGGCACGCTTATCTCGCCGAAGCCAAAGTAGTTCGGGCGCCAACTACGCCCCCGTAATTACTCTCGCCTGCACCGTCCGCCTTCGTAAATAATCATTACTGTTTCGAGGACAAGCGATGCATGTATACAAGGTGTTCCGGCTGTTCCGTTACACGGGCCGGAACTTTTAGAAAGTTCGATTAAATATTGAAAACGACTTGTGCAGCACAAAAAGTCGCGTATTTAGATAATAGTACTTTTTAAATTAATATTCTCAAAAGTGCGAATAAGTGGATTGTATAAACGTGTAAAATTACGCACATTCTATATGTCCAAATGTGTCATGAATCATCGTCAAAGTGGCGTGACTTGTGCGTGATCTACTATAAGAAACATGACCAGCTGTTACGAGATATCCTATCGCTTATTAAACGAGGCTTATTTTCCGAGGGGTTATTGTTCTAGTTGCGACCCTCTCATGTGTCCATCTAGTCATCCATCTATTTCATGAGACTTTTAAAAATGTCGACGAGAGAAAGAAAGAGGGCCTTACGCCTCAAAATATTTCATTATTCGCCCACATGATGATAATTCTACGGGTTACTTTCAATCAACTCTTTGCGTCACGCTCTCGTAATTATATCCTAGTATTACGAAAGATTGAATCGCTTCTTTTGCTTGTGTAATTAAGCATCGGATATGTGCCATACCGGATAACTACGTATTCTCGCGATAATTTCACGGCTCAAAAGAATCTGGAAAACGCGAGAAAGAGTGAGATATGCGCGCGGCACACAGCGGGCGTTACTCGGCTCGGCTGCCGCATGCGGACGCGGTAATTATCGATAGCGACCGCACACAATTGCGTTAGAAACAATGATATATATTTCCCGTGGAATTTATTCACCGCGATTTGGAAGATCGAATTAATCCCACGCGGATGCGAAAAAAAAGTGTACGCAATTCACATGATTGGTGCGTATCCACTCAGTATTCTTTTCGGCGTATTAAACGATATATATATATATACACATATATATCTATCGGTGTGTAAAAACATTTTTTCTATACCGCACGTTATTTTTTTTTCTTTCTCTCTCTTTCACTTTCTTTCTCTTTCGTTCTCTCGCGTGAAAACGTTCAACCGCCTATTTTTCCTCCATCCCGATATAAATGTCGTGCGAGAATGCCACCTGCTGACGCAAGTTTCCGCGACCGGATCCGCCTACGTGCCTATTTATTTTTCTCTACCCCAGAGCATTTTTTCGATCGCAGGGATTGCGGGCGAATGGCGGTGTGGAAATGATCGTCTAAAGCCGCGTTGAGCAGCGGCCGAGATACGGGCAAAATAAATGCTGATGGGTCGGTTCTACCGATATAATTTGCCCGCCGAATTCCAGGGCCGGCGAATGTTGGCCGTTGCGTTGCGACGCATTAGCCGTTTCGCCGGACACCGCAGGTCTAAATTACACGCACGTTACTGTATTAAATTCCGCGACAGAACGTACGAGGGAGCTGGGCAGGCAGGCAGGCAGGCAGGCAGGCAGGCAGGCATTCGGATCGTTACGAACACACGTGGGACATTAAATTCTGGGAGAACTTCTGCGGCTGTCCTGACAGCCTGACAGTCGTAGAAATAGTTTCGCCCTGTTACAATATCGCGTTCTGTCCGCGCGCGAACTCTGCCCTGTCGGGTGTGCGTCATGTAAATATGCGCCTTTTATTCATTTAATTAATCCCGCAGGTGCCGCCATGACGTAATGATAAAAAATACGGATGTGGAAACAACTGCAAATTGAGCTTACATCTTGTCTGCTAATTTCGCACGTTCACGCGCTTATTATTTTTTAATTTGCTCTAACCGTGCGAAATGTTCAAATCAGCTTCGCCGCTTGAAAAATGTAATCCGCAATAAAATATCTGACAACTAGTTCTCCGCTATTTTTTTATTCTATATTTTTCGTAAATTTTATATATGTTTTAATTACATTTTTTCAATTAAATTTTTTAGTTTGAAATGTGTGTTTAAGAATGAATAAAAATGTTTTAATGCACTATACTCTTGAAGAAAGTGAAAATGTGATAAGATTTAGCCGTGGTTTGTTTGTGAACATTGTCGCTTTACACGGAGATTACATGCGTTAAACTTGCTGAACTGGTTTTGCGATCAGCGTCATAATTGGGGCTACTCGGCCGAGCAATATTCCTATGAAATGATCGAAGAATTATGGAAGAAACTATTGCAAAATAATAAAAGCGATACAGCGGTAATGATACAAAAGAGACCGAAGCATCACGTATTTGTAATGCAAATATTTTATTATGCTGGTAAATCGCAAACAATGTGCAAGTAATGTGCGGTAATAATTATGCGTGCAATACTTGTAACATAAATTTTTGCAACGAGTGTGTGGCTGCGAGCTAGAGTCTGGTTGCGCGCGATCGATTTACCGAATCTATTTCAATATTAGAATAATATTTAGGAATATATTTCCAGAGTGTATCGTTACACACGGTTGCGACGTGGTGTATCGGAAAACGATTACAACATAATTCACGGCGGCGGCGATAAAATTTAATTACACTTTGTGTAATTTAATGTGCCCAAGTGTGAGTTTCCGAAGCGCAGATTTATGACGCCACTTGTGCAGATGTTGGAATTATTGAATATCAAGGTGATTTGGATGCTAATACATTTCATAACCGCGTCATTATACCGCGTCACTGTTCTGATAATTTTGATATTTGTGGATATGCCAACCGCGAATATGTAAAAAAGCGTTATAAAGAGAATAAAAAAAAAATTGTTTAAAATTTATAATATTTTTAAAATATATTACATATGTGTTATTCACATGCTGAGAATAAAAGTTTTAATTTACTTGAGAATTAAGAACTGCAATTTAAAAAGTTCAGCTTTTCTCGTTCTCAGTGTTTTCGCAAATGCGGTGTTCGAAAGAGACAAATTGGCGGAAGCATTTTACGCGAAAAAAGACCATCGCGCGACAAATGTATGCAACTGGAGCGCAACTTTAATTCGCCCTTTTTTTACGTTTTCTTACCCATTTGGACCGCGGGTATTGTTGTTTCAAAGTTAGTGGAAAGCATGAGAGCAACAAAACCTGACTCGGAGTACCTTTGGCGACAGGAACCTCGTTTAGAGAGTAAAGGGTATCGGGGAAGCACACATGAGGGTTCATAACGAGTAACAAAGGGTTAACCGCTACTATCAGAAGATACGGTCAACGCTCATATCAGGAACAATTATGATCGAATTAATTTTACGCATCGTTATTCGTAAATTGAACAGAAATTTTTGTATCAATTAAACGTAACCAGATATTAACAAAATATCTACTGAGAAGAAAAGCGCTTCTTCGCGAAAAGTTTCTTTTAAAAGAAATTCTTTTAAAATTATTTTATATGTTTATATGTTTATTTATTCTTGCTTAAAATTAAATAAAAAAGTTTAGAAATATAAATGTAAGAACAGGTTTATACGCAGGTTCATGCATCAGTAATATACTAATAAGAAGCCGTGGAACAGAGGTAATCATATCTTGTCGATTCGCGAAATACCGTCAAGATGCTCTCATAATGCGCGTAACACATCCGTGAAGCAAACATTACTGATAGCGTTACATTGCTTTGGAATGTCTTGAGCGTTACGGAGATACACGGAGAATATGCACATAACAATTCAAATGCCTTATGCAGAGCGGAGCAACGGCTGCAGCGCAGAAGCTTTAAAGACCGTGCTATAGAACGTCGTGAGAGCAACGTTACTACGATAGTATATTAGATATACTTCATCTTCTCGCTATGACTGACGAACATTTGGCATTCGTATTATTCTTTCTCCCCTTGTGTATTCACCGCTATCTTGTTCTTTGTGAATATATCAGGCGTAAGAAAAGGTCGATATATTCAATTGATGAAATTTGAATACTTCAGACTTAAAAATAAATGTTTTACAAACAAACAGATTTTTTTTCAACGAAGAAACATTTTTTCCTAAAATTTTAAATAGAGTTTGTCTTGTCTTTCATTCTTATGAGATACAATTTGAAATAAATTTGACAAGTTTTATTAGTTTGGAGAATTAAAATTCTTCTTAGCAATTCGCTTAAACTTAGGTAAAATTTTATTAAGATTACGTGTTTTTTTTATTTTATTTTATTTTATTTCAGAAGCTTCGCTCTTTATGTTTCCAATCACGCACTCGAAAGCTATTGGCATCCCGCCATTTTAGTTAACATGTAGCACGTTGCGATGTCACCGGTGACCAGTCCTCTGATATTGACGTCTCTCATTGAAATACATGTAAAACGCAATCGACCATATTTAGTATATCACACGTTAATAGACGGTAAATTAACGGGCGTACGTGTATTAGTTATCATGTACAATAAACGTTGAATATGTACCTTGTATATATAAAGAGCTCAGTTATTGTGCGATTTTAATTAAAGTCTGCGCCTGGCACTCATCTTAATACAATATTACAACATTATCAATTTGAGAGATCGATGAAGAAATTTCGTTAAAATGGGAAATAAAATATTCTATATCTTGCTCTTAATAAACGAGCTAAATATGTCAATTAGATAAAATTACACAAAAAAATATACATATAATAATTCAAAAAATAATATTAGAACATTATTCAAAGATCGTGTCGTGAAAGGATTTTAGCCTACTATAACGTTTTCAGCAAATCAAACTAAAGATACTATAAACTTTCCACAAAATGTCTTCTGTACGAGATACTTCGTCGGAACCGGGCGCGCGATAGCTCGACTGCCACATACGGAATCGCGAAAGCTGACTGTATCCTCCGAGCTGATGTACAACTGTATATAAGAGTCATACACGAGCGCGGGCGGCGATACCAGGCATTTTTCTTCCTCGACGAACCGGCAAAATTTTGATATTCCGGTCTCGCGCTCTTCAATCTCGCGCATACTCTTACGAATATCACATATTTTATTCCGCGGCGTTGTGGTCCTTGCATTAAATGGAGCATGCTAAGAATATCTCCGTCTGTGAATCATGCGGAAGAATTTGACCATCGCCACAAAGTCGAGCGTTTGGATGTTATATCGCTTTCCTTCTCTCATATTATTATATCTCGAAGAAATATTTTAGAGTGTATAATATAGAAAGCTCAATATGTATGCACGCACTTGAGCACGCTGAATAACAATGAACAAACAAGTGGGATTTCCCCGCGCGGTTTTTATGTATTTTCAATGTAACGTTCGTGCGACGTAATAACAAAATCGTAACCAAAATGACTAGGAGAGAGCTCCGAGCGTCCTCAACAAGATTTTCCAGAACCGATTCCATTATCGTATGTAAAATAGGTATTTGGATAAGGTACAACACAACATCACACACAGGAACATTATATGTACACGTACGTAGAATCGAGAAATAAATTCCTTTGAAGATCAAAATAATCTTAAGATCATCCACAAAATCATTTAATTTTCAATTAAATACAGTGAGAACGCGCAAAATAAATGAAAAACATCATATAACGATTATCCAGGCCTGTTAACTGCTCAAGCGTACAACTAGCCATCCGGGGAAGTCGTTCACGTCTCCTTGTTAAAGAATGGATATATAAAGAAAAATGGAAGGGAATCCTTCCTCGAGTGCCGGAACAGATTTCAGAGATCTTGTATTTCCTCATGCAGAAGCTTTTCTTGCCGTGAAAACTACTAAAGTAAACTGGGTCAAAAAATAAAGCAAGCCTGCAGCGGTGCATTTCTGCAGCAAGGACTACGTAATCTTGAGAAACTTCCGCTTGAAAAATATATGCAAATGCCTAAGAATCAAATTACTTCGTTTATCTTCATACATTTAGAGAGAGATCGTGGAACGAAGAATCCTTCACATATATTTTTTTATTTTAACACATTGTCTGTGCTACATATCGGTCTACTCTCTAAAATGCGTTACATATCAATTACTTTATTGTACAGCGAATAAATACTCGAAGTTGAGTATTCGATTCGTATTATCGAACACACTCGCCATGCGAACTGAAAATCTGTTACTTTGAACGAAGCAATTACCGATTTTAATGAGGTGCGTATTGTACAATCGCAGAAGCGATTACATAATCAGTCAAATGGTACCGTGATTACATATTCTATTACGCGGACCGTCGATTTAGGAAATATATATGTAAACGCGCGTATTGACAAGAATTAAACGGGAACGGATGTATTTTGGCGAAGTCAACATCGAAGATAAGGCAAGATTGCCATTCGTAACGATATTCGGAAAGCATGCAAACAGCGATCGAGATTTATACGCGTAGCAAAGAGCTAACCGAACTGTGTAACAGCACAATGTTGGAATACTTGATAGGGGTAGATAGTATACTTTTCCATCCCCTTTGACGGCAGGGCGTACTGACAAACTTCAACGTTCCTGTCCGAATAATATGGCATGTCTGGTAGAGAGAGATCATTGCGGCGAACGCGCACACTAACGTGAATGAACACGTAGATAAGGAAATTGCGGCCGCGTCGAATCGCGGTTTACGCATGACGAATCGAAAAACTCGCTTCGTGTAATATTTCGATGAGACGGCAATTCGAGCATAACGCTGGACGTTCGATAATGATATTATGTAAAACGGTGAAATAACTGATGCGAGCGATATTTGATTTTTGAAAGAACCCTAACGTTCAAAGAACGGGCGTTTCCGCTATACACGTACATAGGTTACTAGTTTCATAAAAAGTATTTTACTGTGCGCTCCGATTCGCGTACAATGTGTTAATACGTTCGACGTCGCCTGTCAAAACGGAAGAATGCAAATGACATCTGACGTCGTTTCGCTGATATCTCAGTAATAAAATTCGATAAAGTGCGCTCTTTAACGACACACTCCGTCATTGCAAAGATCGTTTCCTTGGGCGGATACGACGGGCCGCGTACAAAGAACAGTCTCTAAGATTATGGCGCCGCGTAGAAAAACATTAAAGATAATACGGTATTAAGGCCGAGACGGGCTTAAACGGCCTGTCCATATACGCAAAAACGCGCACAAAGCAGAGTTTGAATGCATCGCGGAGAGAAGCTACTAATACGGAAGCGCGTAACAACGCAACTTGGCAGTTCGCAGCGTGCATTTTTCTTCCGCCGAAGGCGTACTTCCGGTACTTCCGCGAGCCCGCCGCCGTCTAGAACGCCGTTCCAAGAAGTCACTTATCACGGATACTTACGTTGCTATTAAATGTGTACGCCGTTGCGCAGATTCACGGCTCCGAGATAACGGTCGCGACGTTATTACGTAGACGGCAAACGGTTGGGTATGAAATTTTTTAACGCGGTTTTATTTAATTAATAAATTAGATAAACCATGTAAATCAATACAATTATTTTCTAAATCACTAAACATAGTTTCCTTATAGTGCTGACGATTTAAAAAGGTTACATTACGAATGTTTTTTTCTAAATCTCGGTGAAATGTTCCATTTTGTTGCTATTTCAAAGTCGCGAGACAATAGCGCAATACGGCGTGTAAAAAGTTAACAATAGCTGTCGAATGTCGGGAAAATTGTTAAACGTCGCACGTTGCTTTTGCGCGCGTTAGCTTTGCTCCAATTTGAAGCTGCGTGATTCAATTGTAACTTTTTCCCACTACTACGCTATTGGTAACAGCTCCGCGTGTTGTAGAATAAAATATAAATTTGATGAACTTATCTTTTCCCGCGCGTGTGTACATACGATAGCAATTATTTTATACAATAGTTTATCAAAGTTATAAATCTGCGTGTAATAATCTAACGTCACATCAACAAAATCACGTGTGCTATTAACTGATTCGTGTTTTATGTTTTAGTTTAAAAAATATGAAATTGCAATTTACACCAAAAATTAAAGAAAATTATTCAGGTTTAAGCGAAATAGCAAACCTAAAGTTAACTCGAGAAATACAACAGATATTATTCTGCGCAGATAGCACAAAATGTTGCGAGTATTAAATCTAATTATGAAAAACCACCACCAAGCAGAGTTATAGAACGACAAAGTCGCATATGCGACGAGCTAATTGCATAAGTCACAAAAGTGTTAATGTGGAACGCGGTAAGGAGCGCTACTAGAGAGCGTTGATGGAGATATTTTCTTCCCTGACAAAGTGACAAACTTTCGGTATTCCGGCCCGCGCGTGTTTCTTTTTTTTTCTTTGCACCTCTCGCATCCTCTCGCTCTTTGAAAAAGGTGTCACGCCGCGTCCGCTTTTTTTTTCCGCGACACTGTTGCTTTTATGTTCTCTCTCTCGGCCAACAACTATATAACGGCAACTCTTGCGCGAAGCTGCAAATGCAACAAACTGGGAGCAAAGCTCGTCGAGAGCTCGATTATTTTCGACGTTCTTTGCAATGTCGCTTAAACCACGAAATAATCAATTTCTTTCTGTAATGATATTTCATATCAGTGATGTGTAGATCGCGAACAGTCGCAACCTCGCACTTTTTGCTCTTACTTTGACGTAATTTTCAGCAAGAAAATATGTACAACAATTATTTTCTTTCGCTCTACTCGCTTTACTTACATTAAGTCGTGCCTTATGCAATTGGTTCTTCTTCCGTTATGTGATGCATATATCTAAGAAGATTACAGGAGAAGGAACGTGAAAGGCGTTGTTGTGTGATGTGCGCGTTCTGGCACGGACTTCTCGCACTCTCTTCCTTCCTTGGATCCAAACTCGCGGATTTGCCGGAAAATCTCCTGAACATCAGCGTGTACTTCGCGCCGACGTAATATCTACGCGCGCTCTACGGTAACTCGAGCGGTAACGACGCTACGAGTGCATTAATCCTCCTAAATAATTCAATTCCCCCTCGTTTTCTGCTTCCTAATGAAGCGCGAGTTTGCGCTAGTGATTGTCGTAAATAATTATTTGCGATTTCACGTAGATTCGCGATATTGTTGTCGATACAAACTGTAGTTATCTAATTCTTCTTCGCATTATTATTTCATAACAGTAACATTAAGTCTTCCATAAATTTATTTCTTACTGTCTTGCGCGCAAAGAATTTTAAATGTAATTTTAGTAAATTATATTTTAGACAACGCAAATTATTTAAAAAAAAGTCTTAATTTTATTTAACAATTTGCGACATTATTTTTTGTTTATTCAAAACTGAATTTTTTATGTCAAGCGTGACAAACTTTAACTCTCTTCGACACTGAATTTATGGAGAAAATAATTATACGGTATATGTTTAAAAATGAAAATACACAGGTGTTGCGTGTGTATGTAAGCGTGTTGACAAAGAGATTAATTAATGCGCGAGAATGCAAACCGGACAAGAAGGATAGGATACATAGATTTAACATTTTCGCACACGCTTTACACGCATCCGTGTGCTTTGCCGCCGTCCTCGTTTGCTACAGATCATGTCACAAGTGGAATAGAGAAGTGGCGAACGACGAGCTTCGTTACTTTCTGTCAGACTGCATTCATTACGTTGCAATTTGCGCTATTATTGCGCGCCATGCTCACGGGCAAACGAAAAGGAGAGAAAGAAAAAGAGAGAGAAAAAGAGATAGAGATAGAGAGAGAGAGAGAGAGAGTGCGCGCGCTCTTTGCTTGACTCCTGCTTCATGCAAGCGCGGAACTTCAGCAATTAATCTCGTCCGTTCTTTATACCGCATAATGATTGCCCTCGTCTTAATTAGTCTTTCGCGCAACTTTTAGTAGCTCCAGCAAAGTCGCCTAGCCTTCTTTATTGTGTCAGTTAATAACAGCCGGATCGACGTGAGATCGATCAGATTGAGTTATTCGCGCGTAATGATAATGAAAGATCGTTCATCACGCGTCCTGCTGAAATGCTACAGATATGGCGGTCGAACAGTCGTAGTACGTAGATGGAACAAATATAAGACGGAGACGCAGACGTAAGCGCTGGATATCGAGAGTCTTGATCTTCCGATTGAAAGAGGTTTCTGATATGGATGATAAAAGGAGCAAAGAGGGGGAGGAGAAGATGAGGAAGAGAGGGATATGGCAATAGTCGATATTATCATTAAATGAACATCAGCGTCAAGCCCGTCGAGACGGAGATGCCCCTGTACCCGCCATATCTGTCTGTATCTCGAGCAACGATCAGCCGACGTCGAGGAAATAGAATATACTTTTGCGTCGGTGACGTCGCGTGCCATGAAATAAATCAGTATTCGCGTGCTTCGCCGGAAATAAGAAAAAATGGCTGCCTTGTTATTTGATATCATTTCCCGACTACGCTGGACGACGACGGCGCGTAACCCTTCGTGAGTCCCTTATCGAGGTCGAATGCGAAAGAGGGAAAAAAGAGCGGAGAAAAAAGAAAGCGAAAAGAAAAACCAGCCGAAGAGAAGATATATAGACCGACGTATAGTGCGTTCGCCTTAATGCACATAACAGCCACCTGCGGGACAAATAACCACATAAATTTCGCCGCGATTTTCTTTTCGTTTTATGCGGTATTAATATAGTTTGTGTCGCGCTCACTTTGTCTAAGACTACACGCCGTGAAATATCCTCTCTCTCCGAATTGGCAACATACGGGTATTTTGAGAAAGTCTTGCGGACAAAAAAAGATTTGCAATTGGCGAAAATTGAGCGTCACATTGAGCGTGACGTCGAGCGCTAATGGATCAGGCGAATAACAAAATCGACGTGAACGTTAAAGCTCGCATTTCTCTAAAAAAACTTTGAAGAGCTTAATAGAATCCATTAGATGGGAACGTACATATAAATCTACAATTTTTCTACATATATAACGTGTTCTTTCATGAAATATCGGTTTTGTTTGTGTCTGGATTCACGTTTTGTGCCTGGACATATCTATCTTCGATAATGTGTCGATTTATCATAATACAATTTGCGCTGATATATTTATGCCGTTTAATGGCGTTCGAAGTATGTAATCATTTATTTGTCAGACGACAATAAATATACAAGCAATTCAACATCTTCGTGCTTTTCTCAATTGTCTATATTTTTAAGGGAAAAATGCGATTCAATTTAATTGAAATGATAAATGTGTTGACAGATTCAAATTCATGTATTGTGATAATTAACAATAGTTGTGGTGCGCTCCGCGATATAAAATCATGGCATTTTTCTTTGATTTTATGCGTATTGCGTTTAATTAAAACAAGGAGCTACTTCTGAAAACAATAATTTTCAAATGATTCAAACGATTGGACGAACGATTGTGTGAACATTCGTTAATTTATATTATGAAATTTCAATAAAACTACTTAATGATATTTTGAGAATAATTCTCAGAAGTTCATTCTCATAGTCTTGTGAAATATCGCATTCGGATGAGATGTACGTACCGCTTGAGAGAGACGCCTGAGGTGTCGATATGGACGAATCGCCGGTTGATTCACCAGAAGGGGTCACGCCCGAGGTCGTTTGACTTTATTGGAGGAAATATGAGCGGGCTAGCAGTGCTCTGGGCGCTCACGGTATTCCCGGTACGCCGGGAATCGGATGTGCGCGCGAGACCTGCAGCACTTGCAGCCTGAGGGGGATGTACCCGGGCCAGAAGAGAGGAGAGGAAGGATTCATTCATATCGCGAAGCCGACGAGTCTCATTGTCGGAGTGAAACGACGGACAAAGGGAAAGCAGGGGACTGAAGTGCTGTCAGGACCAGTGCACTCCATTGCACGACACAAATGGCAACCAAAAGTGGGGCGAGAGAGAGACGAGGATCGGAGAGCCAAAAGGTGAGCCCGCACGAAGAAGCGATCTGTCGCCATTGTATCGCGATCGATCTCGCGTTGCATTCGTTCGCGGATATATCGCGAGAGCGATTCGCATGTCTCGTTTATAAGCCGACACAAAGGGAGAATTATTCCTTTTATTCTATATACATTTTTTTCTTTTTTTTTCGGTGAATTCTTGTTTGATCTTCTTCGGTCTCATTTCTCTCGTTCAGCTTTTTGCGACGTCATCACGGCCATTTGCATTTATAATCAGTCATGCAAAATACAGAATCATTAGAAAATTTTGCGACTGTATGTTAAAATATGTCGTCGTTATAATTGCGAATTGTTTTGCACGTGGTATTGAATCGCGAAGTAATAAAAACTACAATTCTTGACTGTTTCAATTAAGGAACTTAGATAATCGCGCTATTCGTCATGTGTCACGTGGATTTACACTAGCAGTTATTTTACGTGCAATCTGTCAAAGCAACGGATCGTCAAAAACAGAAAAGACGAGGCTTAGCTGGATAAAGCTGTCGATAGCAGCAGGATTAAAGACATCGAGTTTCTTCTTGCGACGTTAGTAACTTCCATCTATGTGTTCCATCTCCTCGACTCTGCAGCTTTCCGGATCTGCTTGAACCGAATAATTCCACAAATAAAACTCTGCTTTTCCGCAGATGCGCAAACAGCTTTTCGTGTGTGTCAAGTTGTGATAATAGCTGCGTCAGGAATTTATCGCCGTAACGTGTTACAAAAGAGACGTGTGTGTACATATAAAATACATGTGGCATACGTGAATACGTGGCATGTGTGAATATTTCAAAATAAAAACATCGCACAGCAGTATTTTCTAAAGAAATATGAATCTTAATCCATTTGTTTGTTACACAATCATCCTCTCACATTCTCTTTTAACAGATAATCAGATAATTTTGTAAAATAAGTTGATTAAACAAACATAAACGCATATTTTTATTTTGACTTTATTTAAAAACAAATTACTGTGAACTAATGATGATGACAATTCTGAAGAAATAACGCTTAAAAAGGTCAAGTGGAAAAAGACGATCAAATGTTCTTTCCGGTGAAACACTTGTTCGGGTTAAGTCAAGGACGCCATTGTGATTGTAGTCTTTTTTTTTTTTTATTGCAAAACGCAAGTAATCTTCGTTAATTGCTGCTGCCCGGCAGGGGGCAACATTTACAAAGGGGGGGGAACATTTGTGTGTTTTTTTTTAAATACAATTATGGTACATCGATACAATAAGAAACTAATATTTACATATACAGTCTCGATTTTAATCGGCGCTCTCTACACCGCGTCGCATAAGAGACACGACTTAATGGAATTAATTTACCATGCGCGCGCGCGCTTGACTACGCCACGCCGAACTTGCGATAGTAGGCGAGAATTGATACCGCAGTAATTTGTACTAATTAACCCATCCGCGAATTTATGCCTCTCGCACTAGTCATTATTACAATGCGCACATATTACTCGACGTCACGCTACGCGGAGTATCCCTATTAATCATCGACGTGCGCTGTGGAACACCACGTCGGCAAATATAATGCCGGACGTAATAATATTTAATGCTTTTGGCGCCGGGACTTCGCCGTGCATGTTCGACGTTACACAAAACGGAGAAGCTTGGCCGCGTTTCGTGCGAACAAACGAGTTCGGCCGGAGTCGCCGTGTGTAAACGCGCCGGCCTTAATGATATCAATGCTTCCGCGCACTCTGTACAAATGGATATACATTATACACAACGTTGATAGAATTTTAAATTAAGCGTCGCGCGATCTTTCGATCGATCCCAGCTGCCGTCTTCAGTTGTGACAATGAGACGACGGCAACGAATCGCGCGAGAATAAATGTGCCAGGAGATGAGAAAAAGAAGTAACGCTTACCTTCTGATTAAAATATATATAAATAACTTTATTGTGTTTATATATATATATATATTTATAATAAAATGCCCTATCTATTTTACAAATATACAAATTTCTCGCTATGTACATCCATCTTCGTGTTTTTTTTTTTTTTTTCGATTAAACAAGAGAGAGAATTACCGAAAAACTTGAATAAATCGATCGATTCGATTAAACTAGCGTGTCAAGTAGAAAGAGGAAAAACTTACTTCGTTGCGATACGAGTTACGAGAGTATGCTCCAAATGTTTCTTTTTTTTTCCTCGCGCTAATTACATTTGCACACTACGAAGCTATCACGATTCTCAAAAATACGAATAACCGCTTACTTTATTCGGACCGTGTTACGGGTACATTGCAATAGTAAGAAATGCGTCTGATAATAAGTAGAGAGAAAAGTCGCGATAGTGTCAGGAATCCTGTAACAGAAAAACAGAGAAAATGCGGTTAACGTAAAACAGTTTCTGCTAATTGCTCCCGCTAGACAAGATGCACTTTAATAAATGAATAATTGAAATCGCTCGGTATCCGGGCGCAATATGTGATGCAATTACTGATCACGCAGAAAGAATTATTTATTAACAATAATATATTATGTTAATAATGTATATAAATGTGTGTATGGGAGATAATGCACTACATTACTTCGTTTGTATTACAGTGAAATACGATTACAGTGCCAGAACTGATTATTACTGCGATCATTTTCAGAAATATTTACATTTCTTCACATAAAATGATTTGCATTACAATATCAAAATAACGACTTACCCTTCTCACATCTGCGATTTCCAATTACTCCTTACATAACGCGATTCGATAGTTTTGGAAACAGTTTCATATCTGAAACAAAGAAAAATTCCAATTAATTAGTTGGTGTCTGAAAAATCACAGAGAGAAAAATAAATCCTGTTGCAGAAAAAATATGTTGAAAAATCATATTTAATGAAACCAGATGTAACAAAATTAATCAGAAAAAAATGCGTTCGGTGTGTAGAAATGTTGAATGAGAAAAATGTGAAAATTCGCGCGAGAAAATAAAACGAAGGAAGATAAAAGCAATGCGCGATGCATGAAGAAAAATAGAAAATTAGACAGTCACGGCGTACTACATTTCGCGCGGGAAGTGTGTTCTACTTGGGAGACTCTTTTGAATACAAGATCAAACTTTTTCCGCGCTACCGGGAGAATGGTTCTAACAAGTTATATTTTTTAATTTTTCCCACGACAGAGGAGACGACAACGACGAGGCGCGCGGCTCGCTGAAAGTTTTCTCGTGGTTTTAGAAATGCATTTAAACTTCCGCTTGGTTGTGCTCCGTGTCAAAATGCATTTCCTTTTTGCGTCGCCGGCACGTCGCGTCGCATCACCAAGATTCTTTCGCACGGCGCGATGCGCCGCGAGTGTACGCTCGAAAAACCGATGCCGCGCATTTGTGCAGTGTCACGGCCGCGGTAGCGCTAGACACCGCGGCGGATGCGTCCGCCGTTTTGAAATTCCGCTGGCTCGAACTGCGTTACGCCTCGGTGAGCATGTCGAGCGGCAACGACGATGTGCCGCATAGTTGCGCCTAGCCGGACAACCTCAATTCTCTAAAAGTCGAAAACACATCTCTCTGCGATACGCTTCTCTCAGATCATCGCTAAAACATCTGTATCAGAAATCTGTTGATTTTACATTTATATTCAAAAAGCTTGTGTGTGTTTTCAAATTGTTCTTTTTCTTGCTCCGCTTTTAATTGCCATCATTAAAAACGGGAATTTTATCCGCACTAGAGAAATATCACCGAAAGTGAATAATATCAATATAAAATAGTTGTAAAAGCAACTTTGTTGTAATATTAATAATTAGAATTTCCGCAGTAAACGAGATATTTATGCAAGGTCATTGTTATGCAAGCTATTCATTTCTTTTTTGAAAATAATATTTTTTGTGTGCTTATAATTTTAATGATTCAGAAATTAGCAAGAGATCAAATCACCGTTCTATCTTCTAGAAAGCGCAGATTATACCGAGCGACACAAATGACAAAAGGGTTGCGGAAGTGATCTTCGTTTCTATTCACGGGCGTGAAATGAAAAGATCGAAACACGTCTCTGTGAGTAAAACAAGTAAAATTTACTCACATCCCTCTTGTTACGCCGCGCGAGTTTAATTAAACGCTCAAAGAAACAATAAATAATAATCGTCGCGCCGCGCTGTCTCTCCGGTCGCAATAACTTCGCGCCCGTTTTCCGTCCGCGTTGTCGTCGTCTCTATCGCGGTGCGCGCGACAGACGCGGGATCGATGAAATTCCGTCAGGAGAATTCTGAAAGCTTCGCACCACAGTGTCGCGCGGTGCAAATGTAATTACAACGGCGAGGCCCGCGGGGCAGCGAAGCGGAGCGACGATATATAGGATGTGGTGCGTAAACAGCAAAGTTATTGATTGCGAAAAATCACTTTTGGCCAAATGTGACTGAGCAACAACACAGAAACACAGCCGGAATACCAAGTTTGATTGGATCATCCCTCTCTCTCACTGTCGGCAGTTCCGATTGACTGAAGTGATGCGAAGCCGCGCGATCGTTCACCGATCGTTAATTCCGCCGTCCGGCACGGGTGAGAGTGAGAATTTCATAGCGTTTACAATTTCCGTAATGATGCGTCAACTCGTCAATGCACGCCCGGCACAATACGGCGGCGATTGACGGTCCGAACTACGCCGATTGAAAGTAATAACGTGATCCCAGCGCGATCGCAATTGACGATTGATGCGACGATTATTTAAATAAAAACAGGATACACGCGGTATCCCGGTTTAGTCGATCGCGCAAGGAAGAGAAAATTAATACATATAGACAAGTTTTACGAGATATTAAAACGCTGAGTAACATACATACGCGCGTGCAATAAGACCGACACAATGTCCATACTTTTCCTTTTTCTTATTGAAACATTGTTTACCGCAGATTCTTGGAAGCTTTACAAACAAGTGTGGCAGTTGTCGAGTGTTATTTTATTCGGGCGCAATGCACACGTCCGCTCCAGTTGTTCTCGCCAATCGTTCACGCATTGCTGCAATTCCTTTTCGCCTAACCGCTGTCAAGCAACGCTAAACAAACCGTGCATTCGACACTATATACGGTATTATATTTGCGGAATAGTTGACCAAAATGGAAATAGCAGGCGGCAAAGTAACACAATCCTCGCGAAATTCGATTTGCCCGCGTAATGAAAGCGTCGGATTCGCGGCGCGCCGTTCGCATAAGCTTCGGCGTATCTGTCGATTTTCCATTCCCGCAAATGTATGTAGAATCAGTCGTGACTTCAAGAGCAGCTATTACCTCTCTCCTTCTCTCTCGAAACTCTAAACTACGTTTTACCAGAAAGCCAAATGATATAACGGCTTCCATCGAATTCATTCGCTCTCCAAATATATCGCGCATCGTTAAAGATTCTCTATCAAAACCTTTCACTTATGAATAATTTGCCGTGATATTGAGACAGATCGAAACACATATATAGCTCGAAGAAATTCTCGTAAGAGACCGCAGATTTCCGGCAATCTTCCAACGATATCCGTGGTCTTAGCGTACATCTGTCTTCGGAGTCAATCTCCGTACCTACTCCGTACCTGCAACGCTCGGTAAACTTTTTCAATTTTCACAATTTTATACTTGCAAATCTCGTGTAACCTCGTTCGCTCGAATGTCATCGCTTTCCGCAGAAAAAAAAGTCGCGTAGGCATATAATTTCGGCAAATTCACAAAGAAACTTTCATTTCTCACTTTTCGTCTTTTCCTCTCTCTCTCTCTCTCTCTCTCTCTCTCTCTCTTTTCTCAGAATCACGCGATGTGTTCGACTGAAAAAAGGTCACGGACGAACTTGAGAGAACGATTCAACTGCAATCAACTTTAGCCGCAAACTACGAACTCATTCGGATGTTTTTACACTGGCGCAAAATTAAAATTCGTTATGAACTCCTCCAACTTTTTCCTTCATAACCATAATAAACGACTAGTAATAACTCTATTTATATAATGAAATTTGTGAACCTTATACTTTTTTTTTCACCCTAGAAAACTTAGCTAAGAATTCGTAAAAGAACTCAGCGCGCTTTTAAAGTTGAGATTGGAGTGTCCGAGACGCCGTGATGTAAAAATCCCATTCTACAAACGTTCGCGAGGTCTTTATCGTGGATCGAATTTAATGCGACTCCGTGAAGAACCGGGTCGCCAAACCGAATGTCTCATCGTCTATTCGATCCTCGACGCAAATTCGCCCGGACGATTGTTATCATTTAACATTGCGGCGGTTCATGGTTCCACTCTCTAAACCACTTTGTGGTTCTTGCGCGGTGCTATCAAGCTGCTGCTCCGGCGTCTCGAGATACGGTTTCGGAATGAAACCGCCGAGCGGAACCGCCACTCGACGGATTAAATATTCTATATTTCACGAACCAAGTTTTCCCCGCTCGGGAGTAACGCGGTATATACAAGGGCGCGGTTGTTGTCTCTCCTTTCTCGCCCAAACAAATCACTGGGCGCGTTTAAGCCCCTCTGAGAAGCCGCACGGAGGCACTTCCCGGGAATTTGCGGGCGGAAAGAAGTAATATCATTCAAAAGCGGCGGAAGTTATTCCTTGATGCGAAAGTTTCTCCATTTTACATCGGCCGGAATAGTTTCGTGGAGAAAATGTTAGTTGCGGGCAAAACTCTATCCCGACGATAACTTTTCCAATTATTATCAGATGGCAAATGGACACCCCTTTGTGTTTTCTCCGCGTTGCAATGCCGCCGCGCCGCTCCTGGGAAGAGTGCGAGAACTCGGTAACTTAAATTGTAGCGTGGACGGAAGATTTCGTTCGGCAATAAACGTCCGACGTGATTACGTGAGGTGTCTATTTGCAAGGGATTGTCTGCGGTCGCACGTAACAGATAGTACCTAATGTTATTTGGAGTCCATTTCAGATCCGCACCTGAGAGAGTATTCTCCACTTGATTTTTTTTTTCATCGATTTCGCGTCTCGGTAACTTACTTTCTTGTGATTTACATGTAAAATGTTATAAAATTGACAAAAAGGTACAAATGCATTTCTGATTCAAACCTATTTTATACGCGAGTTCTCTATTACTCACTAGACGCCGGAAAATATATTTATCTACTTCATGCTGTCACTGGTCGTTTTGAGGAGTCAACGGGAGCTGTAATGCAAAAGACCAAGCAGAACACAGGCCTTTCCTCGGAAAGGAATCTTCGAGCGTGAACCGACAGAGGCGTGAATAATTCGCAAAACAAAGCGTTCAAAGAGCGGAAAATGAAATTATATCCTTGCGGCTGCCGGCACGATGTGTTCGCTTCGTCGAAGGTGAGCACGAAGGTCCGAGAGGAGGCCGACGGATTTCCTGTAAGCGTTACGAGTCAATTTGCAGGTTTTGCTCGCGCGTTTCCGAGGCGTTCACACTTCTTTTTTCCTCATCCTCGTCTTCGCGAGTTCGAGGCGATTGTTTTTAAGCAGAAAAGCGAGAGAAGACGAGGAGAAAGGCGTAGAAGAGCGTGAGCCGTGTTGACGACTCCGGGCGACGGAACTTTCGGACGAACGACAATGGCGAATCCGAGTTTCCGCCGAGAAGTAATGAAATGGAGCGCGGAGGAGCGAAATGTAGAGAGAAGAGGTGGTCTTGAGGCGGAATTCCTCCGAGTGAATGGAAATCCTCCCGTGTGTTTACAAACAAGTGAAACTGGTTCCGAAGGGAGCGCTTATGCGAGCGGACACGCCCTATCCTACGGGCTGAGCGACCGTGCGAAAGAGCCTCCGCGTCGATGGGAGGAACAAAGCGGCGCTATCCTTTGTTTCAACCATTCAGCCCAGAGGAGGGTATAACGCGAGTGTGTTAATTAAGACCGACCGACCGGCTGGCCAGCCGATGGGATAGGCCGTGTATGCGCCGTGAAGAAATATCGGATGAAAATCTGGACTTTTCGCCGGCGTTTGCGGCGATCTCGCTTGTTCGTTTGCCGTAAATTCCCGTACTCTTATCCGTCGTGTCCATCGTCGGCGCTAAAAGAACTCTCGGAATCAGATTTCTCAGGACGATCTTTCGCCGAGTTATTACCGCCGGAGAAATCTCTCGATTGATCGTTCTGCTTTTATTAGGCGGATTCCGACGAACGGACCGATATTCCGTTACATCGCACAAACTCTCTACATTATTCTCTTTATTTGTGTGTTGTCTGCGCGCACACGTTTATTTAACATGATGCAAATGTGTTATATGCTAAATTACTAATTTCGACAAATGTGTCTCTTACCGAAACTGATGTAATTTGAATTCAAAATTCCGCAATAATCTCGATCGCACAAATTTTAGCGGCGCGATTACCAACGCGCTTCGTAGCGAAACAAGGATCGCGAAATCCACGAGCGGTGAATTAAAACGCGCGACATCTCGCTCGAATATCTAAAAGCAACACATCGCGCGGCCGTGATTACAACCATAAACGAATCGCGCGATTCGAACCGTCCGTGTCAGTATTCGCGAGATCGCGACGGCGCCCCGTTATTCTCCCGACAGGATTATTCTACAAAATTCGCACGTGTACGCGCACACACACACATACACACGCGCACATATTATCGTCCGTGTTATTATCCGCGCCCACGCGCTGTTATTATACTGATGCGACGCCGTAATACTGTCCGTGCGCACCGTTTTCCATAACGGGCGGAATCGCGCCGGTCGAATTAATAGCCGACTCTCAATAGTCGCCTCGTATTATTCCGGTTCTTTCACGAAGAACGTAGGCGTGGGACGGTCGGCGCGTATTTTCGGGCGAAACTTCGGCTCGAATATTCAGAGTGGTTCTGAAATTCGCTCCCGGTAGGATTTCAAGAAGCGATCCGGGCGAAACTTTCTACAGCCGGGAGAAGGTCGCTGCCTCTACTCCTGGTATATATATATATATCTTTTCTTTCCCTCCATTCACGTTTGCTTCATTAAAATTGAAGGTTCTTCGTTGCCGGCGCGTAACCGAGTTGAAAGTCTGCGGAAAGCTCGCTCGTTCGCTCGCTTCATGTCGCTTTTGGCTTTTCCGACGCTATCGCAATCTTGACAATCGGTGACGCGTACTTTGTCGTATTTAAAACCCGCCAGTTTCTTTTTACACACTTTGACAGCTGAGAGTGTGCCGAGAGCACGAAGAAGAGAGGACTGAAGAATTTCAGATTTTATTTTCACAGAGAGTCTTTTATCGCGCGAGTAAAAGTTTCCCTTGGAAAATCCTGAACGTTCCCTGCCTTTTATTTATTTTTAATCATAATCAGCATTGATAATGCTTTTAATGATTACACATAATAATTGTATACACAGAGAGTATAATATGTACAATTATTTTTCTTTCTCTAAAAAGTCTTTTTACATGAATATTATACAATGAATATTATACAATGAATATTATACAATGAAATATGTTCAATTTGTTACGGAAGAAGACTCGAAATGTCTGTCTTTTTATTAAAAAAAAAAAAATTATCATTGCAACGACGCGCACGAATCGAAAAAAATGATTTTTCTACCCGTGTTCACTCGTTCTAAATTTTCAGTAATACTAAATATGGTAAAAGAAGCCTTAAAGAGATTTAGCCAGGGTACTAGACGGATTAAAATTTTGCGGGATAACTTTGTGTTACTTAACCCACACTTCATAAAGCTTAAGTTACTTTTAAATCTTACAGATTAAGAACTTTCTTATCCGGAAACACAAAGTTTCGTCATAACCGCGCGCGCGCGCAGATAATAAAAACGACGTAATCGATCAATCGACCGATCGCAATGAAGAGATGTTAAAGAGCACTTGTTCGGAAGCGGCACTTCAGGTAAACCTCTCGCGCCAGTAATTCGAATCGATGAGCTTGCTTTCGTCGCGCGAGAGACTGTTTATTCAGCGAATCGATCCTGAACGGACTCGGCCCAAGGCTATGGACATTTCGATCAATGTGAACGACATGATCTGACGCAATACGTAAACACAATTTTCCAGAGGCAACAAACGAGAAAAGCGTCAGATTTCGCAGCACGCGCGCGATTCAGCTTCCAATAATATCGCTGCGCTAAAAAATGCACCGCTCGGCATCGTGCTAGAGCATCCGAGTAATAAACGTGACTCTCCCGAGAAACTCCCTTCCGCGTGCAACGAGAGATGAAGCGCCGTTTTAAATTAGTCGTAACCGCGCGCTCGAACCGGTTCGATCTTTCTCTCGTCCCGTTTCCAGCGTCATTACTATCGCCGTTCGAGCGTCAGATTGCTTAATCGCGAAATTGGCCTGCCTAACGCGCAGCCGGCGAGCGGACAAAGCGAGACGGGTTATAGAGGCCGGAAAAACGGAAGAAAATAGCGGAATGAAAATCGCCGCAGAAGCGCGAACGACACAACGGCGAACCGATTTCGTTTCGGGAACAAAAAGATTGTCGATTGCCGAGCGAAAAGAAGAGAGAGAAAATTTCACAATCTACCGTAGCGAATAAGAATCGCGAAAAAGACAAAAGCAGAAAGAGAGAGAATAAAACTGATAAAAACGATATTAACAGATGGTTAACTCGCCGAAAATGCTGCATTAATTAATCCAGACATGTGTTTTTTTTAGAACGTAGAAATATAATTTAATTTAGCAGATTATAGTTAATTAATATATCATCGGAAGATTTACATTATATGTTTTTCTTTAATTTTAAAAACACTTTCAATAAATTAAAAATAACACGTTTTATGAACAAAACTTTCAGAGTTATGTTACATATTTCATCTTTGATGTAATTATTGACAAGTTTTCGTTACATGAGATCCTTGAAAAACTCAGAATATTATAAAAGTATTTTTGTCTAAATTGAATTTATTTTTTGTCGGGAAATTATCTTAAACGACACGAAGAGAAATAGATTTCGCGACGAGTAAGCAGACACAATCGGATAATGCATCATTAAACTATAATATTGGGTCGCGTAACGCGAGTCTCTAAAAGAGAATGACGTTTCAATACCAATTTTGATCCTGATCGTTCTGTGTCGCTATTTCCGTCGTTCCCAATGTGATTCCGTTGCGCGCTATATCGCTGGACACAACATAAGAGGGCTCTTTAGCGTGAATGAGGCGAGGCGTGTCCGGATTTGTCGTTCAATTCATCGGTGCATTAGGATTCGATGATTTTCCTTTGAAATGGAGATCATTATTTCAGATACGAGAGCGCGGCGGGGTACACTCCGCTTGAGCGGTTTTATCCGCGCTCGAGAATATCCCGAGATATTCAGATAGCGTCTCGGGAGAATGGTGAAGAATAATTTATTGTTACCGCGATGTTCCAATTTAGATAAATGCGCATTACAATGATAAATTATCTTTTATTTGTGAGCGACTACGAAATAGCGCAATTCGCTGCAAACTTTCGCGAATGGGGTAATTACCGATGGTAATCGATTTTTCAAAAAAACAAGAATAATCCAATTGCGAACGTTTGTTTCTCAAAATATGCCACAAAAGTGTTTTGCCAAAACAAGATTCTTTTGTTGGCAAAGCAACATTGTGCGCGCTTTTGGTTCACGTGTGTTTTGCTATTACCAGTTTCCAATTGCATTTAACGAGGAATACAGATATACGTATATAACAAAACAAAACAAAACAAAACAAAAAACATTGAGCAAATAGTTAAAATGTATAAACTATCCAGCAGTTTTTATAACTCGTAAACTTTGGACCGCAGTTTTTCCATTTTGCGTTTATTAAATCGGCGTGCAGTTCTCCGAATTGATATTGTAAAAGAGCGTAATTCGAAACCGAAATAAATAGAGGAATCAACGACACAAGAAAGAAGAGACGGGAATATCGTTGCATCTCTCTGTGAAATGCGCGTTCTCTAATTTTGGTTACATTTCCCAATCGAGCGGGTTTCGAGACTCGGTATAAAACGTGTACCCGATATACGCATTCTGTACGTTTCCATTTGTCATTTAAGCGGATACGGATACAAGTTGAGCCGTCCGACCGAGCACAATAGTGCATCTTTCTCGTGTAAACGACCCAGGTTTCACGTTCACATCTATATGTATATATTTTTCGCTCGCCCACGGACACATTCCCTGCCGCAAGTTTTCAGCGGTGAATGCATTACGCGATGCGCAACGCGCATACGAATGCTCATATCGAAAATGCAATAAATAAACGAAAATGCACGTATCGCGGGATGACAAAAATCGTTGAACTATATCAAGTTTGATAATTAAACTCGCAGATACACGACACACCTTTTAAATAACATTATCAATGTTGTAAAGCTCCCCAGAGATGAATAAAACTACCGAGAGTGCATTAAAATCTTCAGGTTTTTAACAATATAATTTCTCATTACGCAAAATATAACAAAACCCCATTTACATATGTAATGTGTATCTTTCTAAAGCGATAATCAGCAACGAGCAATTTTTCGGTAAAGATTGAACATTAGAGATAACAAAATTCTCAATTTGTCAAAATAATATTCTCTTATAGTAATATTATAATAACGAATATACAGTTGTACTTGTACGTATACACATCGTCCTTCGTACAACAAAACAAACGTAACCCTATCCGCATTCAAAATATCGCTTACAGCGCCGGACCCTTCTGACCGCGGTGTTATTAATACTTGTGCTCTGTTGAATAGATAAAGTCCATTAAAGATCGATACGATGGCAGTCACTGAAACGTACGTGACATCCATTAACAAAAGTGTCCTCACAAAGGTACATGTTTTAAGGACACCGAGCGCGCTGGTTCCCGCGTGAAAGAAAAGCACAAGAGACGAATTGGACTCACAAAGCTACGCTTTTTTCGGTCGGAACATTTTGGAGAAAGAATGTGAAAAGCGCACAATGGGTATCGTTGAGCGTGGACTCTCGTACAAATGATTTTTAAATGCGTTACGAGTCCCGCAGACGGGACGGAGTGTAGAGCATAGGGTGGTGAGGAGGGAGGGAGAGAGGGAGGGAGGAGCGGGATACGTGCTATGCAGATTTCGGCTCTTCAGTCGGGTGAGGTGCTCTTTGATGTCGAATGACGCATAGAACGACCCTGCGCACCAATTGTCCTCCCCAGCACTTCGATTCGATGTTTACGCCTATCCGAACGCGTTTCGGGTTTGCCCGCGCGAGCGTAACACAGAAGCACTTTTCATGCTCGGCGAACAATTAGGCTTGTCGTTTGACCAGAGTACGCGTTCACATTAAAACTGTAATGTAGAGAAGAAACACGAATGTTCAATTATCCATTGTCGGTGTCATAGAGAAACATCAATATGACATATTCAAATTAAACAAAAGATACGCACACATAAAAACGCATGCATTTTTATTTTATACAAAAGAACAGAGTTTTACTAAGTTTTCACGTTTAAAAATAGAAATAATAAACAAAACAATTTTGCATTATAGATTTTTAAAAGTGTAGAATATTTATGTGATATAGAATTAAATAGAAAACAAATTTTCCTCTCGCATGCTAAGAGGAAAAGTAATTAGAAAAATATTCGGTATTTCTCTTGTATCTGTAGTTTCGATTAGCGATCTTTCTTCCGACCGAACGACTCGACACGCCCGCTACCGTCGTTTTTCTCACATTTCGAACGCGAGTTACCACTAATGAAGGTACAACGAGATACGTCGTTGGGTCGGCAGTGCAATGAGAGTCGTACATTTCGATTTCCTCTCTGTTCTTGTTGTGATAGGCTCTCGATCGTTAAAGTCGTTGCACTCGCATTCCACGAAGGCAGTTTTGCGCTAGCTAACGAACGTGCAACAGCACATCTCGTTCGCCCGAGATGCTACGACGCGATCGCGTTTCGATTTTCATTTATTTTCCCCACAACAAGCTGTCAAACTCGCGACGCACTGTTCGCCTACTTTCAATACATTACTGAAATATCCGCCGTACGTTCTCATCACGACCGACGTATTCTCTCTTCGTTCTATTAATCATCCGTTAATGAGTTGTATATTATTTATTAATCTCTCGTGCTTTCAGCGCGACAGAGTATAATAAACGAATAACCGGTACAGTGATTGATCAGCATGTAGTAATTGACCACAGCATATAGCACCGCAATATATCAAAATAATCAATCAATTATAATTGTCTTTAAGACAAACTTTACAAAAATGTTCTTGTTTGCGCGCGCTCTCTCTTTTTTTCTCATTAAGTCTATAATTAACATATAGTTTTGTTTTAGCGGTTTTTCGCTCGTTGTTTACTACATCGCATATACATATAACAAGTTAGAACAACAAAGGTTATTAAATTTATTTAAGCGTAGACTGTTAAAAATAATACCTTTGATGAGAAAGAGAAAGCTTTTTATAGTCCGCACACAAATATAATTTCATACTGTTATATAAAAAGATAATGCAGCCGTTAATAAATATAGAACAGTTGCGATGTAATAGTTGGCCATTATGTTTCACAAATAAAAGAGAACCACCAGCATAAAAACCGCCTGCATTTTTACGCGTTTCGAAACTTTTCCGAAATAATCCGCTGAACGCAATCACCGGTAAAAAAATTATTTCAACTTGCCCCGTGATCCATAATCAATATGCCATATATATCAATATGCGATATGTATCGATATGCGATATATATCGATATGCGATATATATCGATATGCGATATATATCGATATGCGATATATATCGATATGCGATATATAT
>QVNW01000377.1:0-112950 GCA_014825475.1 Pseudomyrmex flavicornis | reverse complement strand
CGTTTTCTAATTTGTGCAAGTAAGTACGACAAAAATCCGAAAACTGTAGTCATAGTAAGCTGATAAAACAGGACGGTTCAGCATCCTCTTAATACTAAAGACGTATTGATAAACGGTCGTGCTATTACAGCGTTGATCGACACGAATAGTGATATATCTTTATAATACATGCGAGCGAATATGTTGCGATAAGATTATTGAAACTTGATGCGTCGAATGTAAAATTTTATGGAATAGGCGGATGTAGAGCGACCACGTTGGGCAAATTTCAAATGCGTATTGAGATCGACGGTAATATTTATTTGATAGTTATTCGAGTCGTATCTGATTCAATTTAACATACAATATAACTTGCTTATTGGCGCCGATTTTATAGAAACGGTTGAAGTAAATGTCAAACGCGATACAATAAATGTTTGTCCGATTTGTGAACAGACGATTGACGATGAGTCGCGTCTTATTTGCTAATTATATAATGCGAGAGATTAAACACCGACATATTTCACATGCGAGACATCGGGCATAAACGTGCTATAATGACCTTGATCGAGGAGACAGTACGTCCGTCTGAACAAAAAATTAACACGTTGAATGTCACGCCAGCTCCTCACAGAGATTGCCCGTGGCGCCGCGATGAATTTTCTATTATGCGATACATGTTGAAATATTTTCTGCAATAGATAAGTTACAGTGTATAACCATGTTTGACATGTTAATTGTGACGGGAGTCACCGATTGAATTAACGATGGTAATAATAAAAATTTCTAAATATTGACATTTGTTTAAATTATATATATTTCTATCAATCTGGGCGCGCCGGTCACCGGTGGCCCCCGTGGCGCTACCGCCAAGTTGAGTGCCGGTCGCCGGTGACCCTCATGGCATTCAACGTTTTGGAATGAATTTAGCGTGGAACGAAAATAACCGGTTAATTGCAAAAAAGACTGACCTTGCAAATTTATATGCAGAATATGTCCATACAATTTTATACACGGAGAATTTTTCTTTTTAAGAGAATGGCTTCAGAAACATTCCATATCAAATTAAAAAATAACTCTATTAGTATCATGTTAGATACAAAAAAATTATATATTTATAAATCTATATTTTTCGTTATTCAAAGATCACTTTAAAATCACATTGTGATCGACGAACGGTCACATGATACTAATAGAGTTATTTTATAAAATTGTATGGACATATTCGGCATATAAATTTGCATAATTAGATATAATAATGTTAATTTGTATATAAGTATATATAATTATATATCAAAAATTTTTTACCGGGTCTATATTATTTTATGAAGTTAAATAAGTTTAATAGAATTAATGGTATTGTACTATTATTTTATTAGTGAATGATGGAATATCTGTGAATAACTTTGAAAAACTGTTATACACAATTTATTAATTAAGAACACGATATCGTTTTGATTTCTTTCATATATTTTTTTCTACAAGATTTTCTTTTTCATTAAAAGTCGTCATGTTAAAATAAAACATCTGTGCAGATATAGTATAAGTAAAACCTGTTAGAAAGTATGACTCCTCATTGAGATGTGGCGTCCTCAGCGAAATGTACTGAGCTTCAAAAGTACCGTTGCAGTCAAGAAAAAAAATTTACTAATGTTGCTTAACACGCACACACAACAATTGTCGAGTTTACTGATTGCGACTAATTCCTCTCACAAAAATCTTACACGCGACGTATTCAAAATTCATGTGATGCATGAAATGCATTGTAAAACTGTTTTATTCAGTTCCCTCAGTGTACTTTCTAAAATGCAACAGGTTGTGTTCAGGAAAGTAGGTTGCTTTGCAGCAATCGAACGTGATTGGCTTGTAGAACCAACGAATCAACGTCGAGTGTTAAAACGATAATGCAACAGAAGAAGCTGCTTTGCAATTGTGTAAGATTTTTTTTTTTTGCTGCCAAACTTGCAACCAATGGCTGCATGCAAAAGCACAACTCACTAAGCTGCTGTGTAGCAATTAAATAAAATTTAGTTCTTTAAGTGCAACTAGTCATGATAAATTGCTGAATTAGCGGTTGTGCTTCTGGAGGCAGCTAATGACTTTTTAATTAATTAGAAGAATGAATTTAAACAAATAAAAAGTACTAAAAAAAAAGCTATGAGCAAAAATCATATCTATATGTTTGAGAAGATGCATTAAAAGAAATATATGAAAACATTAAAATTGTTAAAAAAATTTATAAAATGTCTGATAGAAAAACATTTTATTAGTACACACAAACACTTAATTAAATATTATATATTTTGAAATAGTTTTTCTATTTTACAATATACATAATTTAAACAAGTTTGTAATTTAATTTAATTGTATTTTACTTGCTTATGCTTTTTCTAAATAATTAATTAGATACGATAAAAAAATTAATGTCATATACATGTATAACTGATATATATACATATATATATAAGATAAATATATGTGAATTACACTTGTGTAAATCTTTAATTAAAATAAATTTAATGAGATGTTAATCTTGAGAGTAATTTTTATGATATTTATAATTTGTAAGAACCATATCTATCCTAAACTATATAGCTATCCCAAAACTTATGTTAAGTCAACAATTTCTATTTCATAATTGTTACATAACGCATGTCATGCTCTTACTATATGTGCCTAGCAGTATAATAAACAAAAACTAGATTGCTTCGTGAATTTACGCGAAACGATTGTTAATGATGGCTAGTTTGTCATCAACCTCCAAATGCAGAAGCTGGCAGCTTTTATCCCATAATTCTTTTGCAATTTTGTCATCCCGTGCTCGCCACTGTGGAGTCGCAACATGACATTCTCTGTAAAACACAAAAAAAACATAAATATGTAAAGCACCATAATGTATATGTCATCAATTTTGCTTACTTGTAATACAAGCCAGTTTCGTTAGCCACTTTTTCATCCACCGCACAGTGTATTATCGTTTGTGCGCCTTGTTCGGGATTTTTCCATAATGGCCGCAAAATCCATTGAAAACCAAAATTTGCGCCATAAAAAAATGCCGAATCAAAATATTTAGTTAGCTCTGTTGTTACAATACCAGGATGCAAAGAATACACGTTTACGCCACTAATGTTTGCTTCTGAAAAAAATAATCTTGTATTGTAATTTTCGCTGGTAGTGTATAAAAATTTTCCTGATTTTGCTCCTGAAGAAAAAAATTGATAAGACAGATAGCCAGACACAATATTTAAATAAACAAAATAAATATTTCACAATCATGTATTTGTTTTAGTTTCCTCAGTATAAAATATATAAAATTTAATTATTTTTCTTTATTTACTTTCTAATCGACGAGCAAGTTCCCTGGTAAACAGTACGTTTGCCAATTTACTTTGCGTGTAACCTCTCCAAGGAGTATATGACTTCTCCAAGTTCAGATCGTCGTGTATAACGCCAACTGCGATGTAATGACAACAGCTTACAGAAAATTAATCGATAATAATTTTTTAATATTTTTACTATTTCTAACGATAATATTGTTTCTCTTTTTCTTTTTGTAAAAGACATCTTCCGCATATTTCAGTTCGTACTTCGTACGATCAAGTGTTAGTATTTATGTGCAAAAGCTTACGTACACTGATGAAGAATAGACGATACATTAACTATCCTAGAATTAGGACCGGAAGATTGCAGTTTTGGTAACAGCAAAAGCGTCAGAAGAAAATGGCTCAGATAATTCGTCTGTAGTTGCAGATCATTTCCATCTACCGTTTTTTCTTGCGGACACAACATCACACCGGCATTGTTTATCAGCACATTTATAATCGGTTCGTTCGCCAATAAATTCTTAGCGCATTCTTTTACGCTGTTCAAACTGCTAAGATCCAGATGATATATTGCAAGCTCGCCCGGTTCTCCTTGAAACTGTTCTTTGTTTGAACTAAAAAATAATTTATCTTAATCTATTTTAGTTTACTATTGCTTTTTTTTCTTGTTTTTATTACATATTATCACTTTTAAGACTTAATGCGTATAATAATTTGCAGATGCTGTGAAACTTTTATAAGGTACAAGACGTCGATTTCTTGGATAATTTTTATCGAAATTATCGACTTCTTTAATAAGCAATGAAATTATTTTTGTTTTATCTTTTATTTTTATTTTTTTTCTACTTATTGATTTCTGTTTTTTTCCGAAATTATTTACTTCTCCAATGACTAAAAAATGTGTAAGTTTTTAATAAACATTTAATGTATCGAATTGTAGTATTATCACTTTAATTTTGTTATCGGCAAAAAATTTCAGTTTAGTTATTTAAAAATATTTATTTATTTTGAATATTTCTACCAACTGTTGTTTTTAGCACAAAAATGTAAGTAGGTTCTCGAAGTTTATTTTAATAATGTGTCATGCATTTTTGTTTTATTTATTTACCTTGAGGGTGGATTAGCTTTTATATCTTCAATTGCAGCTTTTGTCTTCTCTAGATTTCGACAGGCCAAAATCACTCTAGCACCTAAATAAAAATATTACTTTTACTATTGTCACTAAAATTTTACAAATAAAATACATATTGTAAATAACTAAATAGTCAATTGTATTAACCATATGTGTACAGAAAAATATTTGACATATAAAGAGAAACTACTCTATAGTAATAAAAGCAGCGTTTCTTTCTCTTTAATACGTAATTAGTAATTACCTACTTAGGGTATGTTTATTAATTAAAAAAACATATGAACATAAAATAACAATTGATTTCAAAAAACAAGTCAAAAGCAAGACAAAACAAGCGTGAGAGAAAGTGATGCTATATGTGTCTGTTATACTTAAATAATCAGGTATTATACTATTCGTGGTAAAAACATCGGTGTAAAGTAATTGAATTTGTGTCTCGTTTGCGTGTTATACTAGAATCATAGTAAAATTTATTGATTTAGTAGAGAAAGTAAGTAAAATTATCGCAATCCCGTAAAATTACCTCTTCTATAGAGATCTCTAGCAGTTTCTTTTCCGAGTCCGGCATTCGATCCCGTTATCACTACGGTTCTTCCCACGAGACGTACTCTACTTGTACACCAACTATGCAACGACCACATGGTTACTGGCACATTTGCACGGCTTCGTGAAAGAACTGGAAACAAATATAATAAAATGAGGACTTTAATCTTTACTTATCCCTACCCACCGAATGGAGAAAGGATGCGTAAATAGTTTCAACGCACAGCTCATTTCACATTTTACACAAACAATACACATATGTTTTCGGCACGTCCAAGTCACATCATTACTAATTTTAAAACATGAACTCAGACAAAATCGTATTATAATTAATTAATAAACATGAGTTGTGAAATTCTACAAATTACCATAATTTATAAGATAAACTTAGACATTCAAGTGCGGAATTTTGGAAGAAATAAATTCAAAAGCGTTTCAGTGAAACGCTAAATTCAAATAACGACGTAACAAGTATTTATTCAGATATGTACAAATATCTTTCAAATATTGCCTTACCTGCCGTGATGATCGAGCCTTGATAGCATTAGATTTATGATACGTTCATAAAGTTTAGCCGAGATGCAACGATTGTTTTATTATATACATTTTTATTATATATACTGTTTTATTATACACACTAGTAAAAATGTTTTATATATATGCCTTATTTAAAAAAAATTTTTAATAGATATTTAATTTTAATAAAACCGGTTTTTTAAATTAATAAATATATTATTTAAAATATCTATTAAATAAATAAGTTAAAACAATTATATCGGTTTATAGCCGCGTTGTTGAGATAAAACCGTGTATCTCTCGCTCGCATATCAACGAAACTGAATACAAGAGTTGTTAAATAATTCTACGAAGACGCGTGACAATCGCATGTCTCATTTTATCAGAACAAGTTTGCGTATACGTCAAAATTTATAAATATTACGCACAAGAAAAGAATGATATTACGCAATATATCTTCAATTACAAAACGACATAACATCATATAACAATATCGGTCGCGTTGTCTCGACACACATGATGTCCGCGCGCGCTCATGTTTCCTAAAAAGCAGCATCGATAAGCAGTTTTATCCGAGTAGCATCAAATTTATGCTAACCGGTTTCAGAACCGTCATCGAATAAAGAGTGAGCAAAAGTGAGAGAAAAACGAGAGACGGAAAATGGCTGTGGCCGAGATCGAGAGATCTTTGCCTCGTATAGTCACCGCGAAACCTGTTTCCTGTCGCACACGCACGGTGTTTTATTTAGTGGTTTTTTTTCTATATAGCGATTAAACTTCACTGAAATAAATTGTTTTGTTCGTAAATAACATAAGCGCGGACAAATGTACTCGCGAGTGAAATACCGTGGCCAAGGAGGACCGATAAAGAAATTTTGTGCTCGATCTTGCTCAGCTCGTTCGAGTTTCATTGAGATAGACGAAGAACCCAAGCCCTTCGAGGAGATTCCCGGACCGAGATCTTTGCCTTTAATTGGCACGCTGTACAAATATTTATCTTTTGGTAAGAGTGACGTACTTGTCCGTTTTTTTGTTACTCAAGTAGCAAGGAAACGTTCTTTGGCCTTGTAATAGAGGCCTTCGTCAGAACGAAGTAAGATCGTCATCTTGCTACGTGGGTATATACTCATATACATATAAGATCATATATAAGATCATCTTAATTTTATGTTCACATATTTGTAATCAAATATCAAATTTATTCGTATTTTATATACGCAGGATTTTTCCCCGGGCAATTAAAAAGTAAAATGTTATTATTTTTAATACACTTACATGACTTATTTGACTGTATTGTATATATCAATCACGCAGGTGAGTACAGTTTCAACAAGTTGCATGTGAACGGTATATTGAAACTGAGGCGTTACGGGCCTCTGGTGCGGGAAGAAATAGTGCCGGGAGTGCCGCTTGTTTCGGTTTTCCAACCTGAAGACATCGCAGCAATTTTCAAAGCCGAAGTGAGCCTGCATCCCGAGAGACGGTCGCACTTGGCCCTTTTGAAATATCGAAAAGACAGAAGTAACATCTACAACAGCGGAGGGCTCTTGTCCACGTAAGAATTTTATGGTTTTCGATAACTGTGTTGTATACTATTCTGTTCGCAGTGTATGCAAAATATGTTCTTTGAAAATTGAACTTTGTACTTTCAGAAACGGAACCGAATGGTGGAGAATAAGACGGGAGTTTCAAAAGGGTCTGAGCAAACCCCGCAATATCGCTAATTATTTGGAAGACACTGATGCTGTTGTACAAGAATTCGTACGTCTCTGCGCTCGAGAAAAAACCGACGATTTGCAACCGCTAATTTCTCGTCTTTTTTTGAATTGTAAATTTTCGTTGAATTTCAAAGCTGCTTTTGTTGTACAGAAAGGACGATATAAACTGTATTATAAGTTATTATTTTTATAAAAAAAGATAAATATAGAAAGATATAAATATATTTCAAAATATATAAAATTTGTTAAATATTTAGATAGTGAAATTTTAGTATATTTTAATATTAAGAAATATATATATTTCTTCTTTTTCTTCCATTTGTGTGGTTTTCAGTAACGTGTCTCGTCGCATTTGACGTGAATATGCACAGCCTGTCGGACCAGGAGAGACATCCGCATTCGCGAAGTTCGAGACTCATCGAGGCTGCATTTACTTCCAACAGCGCAACATTGAAATTAGACAACGGCCTGAGACTCTGGAGGTTCTTCGACACGCCGTTGTATAGAAAATTATGTAAAGCGCAAAATTACATGGAAAAGTAAATCGCAAAGCTCTAAGTAATAAGAAAACATATGGAATATTATGATTCCTGATTCACGAGAATTAAAAAAATGTAACGCTATCACAATTGTAATCCCGTTATTATTTTCTCATCAGAGTAGCGCTGCAGTTGATCACGGAAAGAAGCAAAGACACGTCATTGTGTCGAAAGCAATCGCTTCTCGATGAATATCTGAAGAACGAGGCTTTGGACATTAAAGACATCGTGGGCATGGCGTGCGACATATTGCTCGCCGGAGTGGATACCGTGAGTTTTCGAGCGCAAATCGAATTCTACAGGAATTTCGTTCGTTGTGTTAATCGTATCGCGAATGACAAAATCCTAACAAAGCAAATTGTCCCATTTCAGACGACGCATAGCACGGGATTTGCTTTGTATCATCTCGGAAGAAATGTCGAGGCTCAGGAGAAGCTGAGATCGGAGGCAGCGACTTTGTTGCCGGATCCCCATTCCGCGATAACCACGGAAACTCTGAGGAACGCCAGTTACACGAAGGCCGTGATAAAAGAGACTTTTCGCATGAATCCAATTTCCGTTGGAATAGGTCGTATTTTGCAAACGGATGTGATTCTAAGCGGATATCGCGTTCCCCGAGGAGTAAGTCACACTTTGAGATACGCGTTACTTTGTGCAAAAGCAGAGAGATGGTAGCGAGAACTTTTGTTTAGAAATCGTGAACTCTTTTCAGACTCTGGTCGTCACGCAAAACCAAGTGATTTGTCGACTCCCCGAGTTTTTCGACGAGCCGGACACGTTCAAACCGGAGAGATGGCTGCGCAATAGCAACGACCGGATGGACAGAACGAAGGAAAAGGCTGTAAATCCGTACGTGTTATTGCCGTTCGGTCACGGACCGCGGTCGTGTATCGCCAGACGATTCGCCGAGCAAAACTTGCAAGTTCTTTTACTTCGGGTACGTAGTTTTTCTTTACACAAACCGTATATATATATATATCGTATCATGATATAACAACGTACAGCCGCGTAGATATTTTTCAATATATTGTTTGCAGATATGCAGAGAACTGAGTTTTACATGGTGTGGAGGACCCCTCGAGCCAGTTTCATTGTTAATCAACAAACCCGACGGACCCATTAAACTGAAGATCGAAAAATTGTATGCGTAAAAGTGATAAAGGTTGAAGTAGTTTTGATTGTTTGTTTTTTTTTCAGAAACTGTTTTATATCAGAAAACACTTCTTTATTAAACAATTTGGAAACAAATTTGCTTCTTGATCGATAATACCTAATCACAAGACTGTTGCACTAACGTTTTAAATTATCGGACACGAAAGAAGATCGAACGTGGTTATTATCACGTAGTTTTAATTGTACGTCATGTATTTCGGCGTCGCGGAGAACTTGGCGTAAGACTTGATGACCTTATTGACTGCTTCGAGGAAGTCCTTCTCCGTGGCAACCTTGCGCCGCGCGCGAATGGCAAACATGCCGGCTTCGGTGCAGACAGATCGAATTTCGGCACCTGTACTATTCGGACATAAGCGAGCGAGCAGTTCGAATCTGATGTCTCGCTCGACACTCATCGAACGAGCGTGGATCTTGAAGATGTGAGTGCGTCCCTCAAGATCCGGCAGGCCAAATTCGATTTTCCTATCCAGACGTCCCGGTCGCATGAGCGCGGGATCCAGCGTGTCCGGTCTGTTTGTCGCCATTAGAACCTTTATATTACCTCGAGGGTCAAATCTGCAGTAAAAAAGAAATCGACTTGCGGATAAATCACAGACGACAGATCGAATAGTATTTGTATTAACAAACGCAAAATAGCTTACCCGTCTAATTGATTTATTAATTCCAGCATTGTACGTTGTACTTCGTTATCGCCGCCGGCACCATCGTCGAAGCGAGCGCCACCGATGGCGTCGATTTCATCAAAAAAGATCAAACATGCTTTTTTACTTCGCGCCATCTCAAAAAGTTCTCTTACCATTCTAGCACCCTGTAGAAAAATTGAGTTGCAAACTGTCCAAAATATCCATACCTTTACGTGACAACTGTGACTTACCTCACCAACGTACTTCTGGACTAATTCAGAACCAATTACACGAATAAAGCAGGCGTCTGTTCTATTTGCTACTGCTCTAGCACATAAAGTTTTTCCTGTACCAGGTGGTCCAAACAGCAGAACACCTTTGGGTGGCTCGATACCCAAGTTAACAAATTTTTCTGGCTGTAATTTATATTTTTGTAATTAATTTTCTCAACGCATCTTAAACAACTCGGTGCAAAAATATAAGCGTGTACTAACGTGCAACAACGGTGTTTCCACAACTTCTCTCAATTTTTCAATTTGTTCTTTACAGCCTCCGACGTCACTGTAGGTAACATCAGGCTTTTCTTCAACTTGCATCATTGTTACGGTAGGATCAATTTTAGATGGCAACGGAATATGAATTTGATATTTATTACGATCCACGCCTACTCTCATGCCTTCCTCTATATCCGTAGGTGCGACAGAGTCCGCTAAGTCGACTACGAATTTAGCGAATTGCTTCACGTTTATGATGTATTTTGGATCGTCGGAATCAGCATTTATAATTTTTGTGCAACGAGCAACTTGCAAAGGTTGCTCATTCTGTAAAGTTTGTTTGTCCGCCGCTAAATCCCAAAGTGCTGGTGGTGCTAAACCAGTATCTGATTCCTTAATACCGGTCAATTCATTCACACGCTTGGTTATTGCCTGAGTGTCTTCTTCCACAGCTTTGATACTCTTTGTATATTGTCCTTGACCCTAATCAGAAGAAAACTGTTATTCACTACTTTTCACCAAAATTTAAAATATTTATTTATTAAAATCTATAAAATTACATATATACAATTTAATAATATTTGGCTTACATAGGTTTTCAACAATGCAATATCGCCTTCATCCAAAGCTGCAAATTCAACAAACAGCAATTAGAAGAGACAAAGACAGAACGGGAGAATTTGAATTCCTGAAACTTACATTTTATCTCCTTCTCCTCTTTCTCCTCCTCGTTCTTCACTTTTCGCATATCGTTTCCTAAATGGTCCGGCATCTTTGCGCTTGTTAAATCGTCTTATTTGTTCACTTTTGACGATATTATATATTTGTTTTTTTCGCGAAACCTAACGATTCCGAACGTCACGTCAGTTTCGTCTGCAGTTTCGCGCGAGGTTATGTTTCCTTCAGATTACAAGCAGGAAATTGACGTCCCTTATCTGAAGCGACCTCTTTTTTCGACCGACGATAAGTACTTACCATTTAAGCATAAGAAAATTTCCAAGCTTGAAACTATATTGCAAAGATGGCGCTTCGAAGACGTAAGAAAAAAAAAGAAAAGCTGCGAAATTTTAGTCATTGCGCGTTGTGTACATAACAATTGTTTAAACACTTTAAACGTATATACGTGTGTCATATTAGTTGAAAGTGAGTATATGTGTATAAATATTTATCATTAGTAAGTGCAATTAGTGAGTGTGTGTGATATATTAGTGTACAAAGACTCTTAGTTCAACTTCCGAGCTTGTAAGTTTTTGGTCTCGCCGAAAGGTACGTGCTAATTTTCTGTACATACCTTAATGTGATTCTAAAATCCAAAATGTTTAATGTTTCTACATCTACGTCGTACTCTTACGCGGTGCGTGTTTTGTTTATTATATTGTATATTACAACGAGCAGTCTAATAACAAAACTTTTACGTTGTCGTAAAAAAAAAAAAAAAAAAAAACAGTAATTAGCACGCAATTAGCAACAATTTATATTTGTTGGATAATTATCGAGATATGTGATTACATATTAGCCAATACAAAATCGAAACCAATTTATTAAGAGAATGAATTGCATTATCTCGTCATGCAGTTGACGTTTCTTCTCGCTTCTGATTTGTTTCCATCTACGTATTTTCTTCCCTCTCCCTCATTTCTTTTCTCATTCTTCTCTCTGATCGCATCCCGCAATGATCGATTCGATCGAAACCTTTCGAAGGAAGTGCAGAACCGCCCAAGTTGCGCTGTCCTTGACCGAAATGATGCGTGAAAGAATGCAAAATAACGAAAGAGAGACGGGTACAACACTTTCACCTGCATCCCGTTTGCTGATTCATTTAAGGTGCGTTTGCTCATCTCGTACGCACAAAAAAAAATTTCTTTATTACGTATCACGCGATACTGCAAACAAATTCTCTAAATGAAAGTTTAGACACTTGTGAAATTCAGGAAGCGAGGTGTTAAGAGAGATTCGCAGATATTAACAATCGAATAAAACAAGGAATCGCTTTTACATCGAAATAATAATTTGAATCTAAAAAATGTTTTTTATCTGAGCTTTTAATAGCTCGCGAATTGCGATTCACGCGAACTATATGTGCATTTTCTTATCATCTCGCATTGCATTTGAAGTTGGTCCGGGATGTTTCCCTTATTCGTGAGTCTTTTACGGCGCGAATAGCGTTTGATCTTTGATTTTTCATGTTTTGCTAAAAAATATTGCAACTTTCTTATGTCTGTCGAATTTTGTTTTATTTAATTGTATTTTATTTCAAATATAATTATTTCAAATATAACTTTTAAAAGTATATTTGCATGTACATGTGTATGTTAATTAAAGTAATTTTTTCGTATCGCAAATCTGAAAAACAAGATGAGATGGGAAACATAAAGACTAAGCCGCACGCGGCGGCGTGAAAGGTTTCAAATGTTTCTGAAAGCTGAATCTCCCGCGGATTTTTAAACACAACCGCGGAATGTTGAACTTCACATGCCACCTTCTCTCGCGAAAGGTAATCGCAAATTTACGCTCTTTGTGCATCATTCATTTTCGCGAGGTGGAGAAGCTAATGGCGAACCGTAGATTTTACGAGAGTCTGTCAGTTCCGTCGCTAATTAACGATGAGCGGGTACTGCGAAGGAACACAATCGATGATCTTTCAAGCGAAATATACTTTTATCTTTATTGATGACACGCTCGATCTGTTTTTCCCGTTTTTCGCGACAACGAATTCTAAACGGCGAAATTTCTTTCAAAGAGCGCGCGTCAAAAAAAAAAAAAAAAAAAAAAAAAAAAACACAAATAAGCACCGTGTATCTCCGTGTAAGATATGACGCAACCGCGCATGTTACGTGCCTGCAAAACTGGCATTTTCTCGTCGTTGATGTATGTCAGTGTGTCAGGTCATAGACGGATGAAAAGTCCACACGGACGCTTTAAACTGGACCGTGTCTTATTTTCGATGAGTAAATTTCCGCGTGCGAATCTCTCTCGTTCGTTTGACTCACCCCGAGCGCGAAAATTTACGCAATATGTCATGTGTGCCCGTGAAGCGTGGGTGGAGATTGACATTAAGCGGATTTCTTCTCGTACCACACAATTTCATTATTATTCCGTATATGCCGCGCGCCATTTTTCGTGGGAACGCGATGGGATATCGAACGAGGAGAGGAGCCGTGCTTGCGATTCTCCGTGTAGGAAAAACAAGAAATTCTTTTCCTACGAAGCATCTTTGTAGAAAGTAACAGTCAAACGGTGTAATTTATCGATCGAACTCGTTTGACTTGAAGATAATGTAATTACTGTTTAATGAAAGCGCTACCGAGATTGTAACACGCTCGAGCATGAACGCACGTTTCTGTTGTCGACGCTGATGTGGATGTAGACAGAAAAGATACAGGAAACCAAGTAGAAACAAGTGTGTACTGATTTATTGCATAACGACAGTTATACAGTTATTGCTGCAGGATACTCTGTTGTTGAATCACCATACTGTGTGTCCTATATACACGTATCACTTCGGAATTAGCGGCCGGTAGGGAAGAGGAGAGGGCAAATACAGGTGACCAAAAAGAAAGCCGTCGATGTCTAGCTCCGAGGCTATGCTTCTAGCGGATATTCCGTCTGGCTTCGCTGCTGGTCGTGGAAGAATCTTGAGACTGTGTCGCGGCAGCGAAACTAGAACCTTCGGAACGGGTTGGCATTGTACGAGGAGGGTCCGCCCAATCTTTGCTGGAACGGCTGTCGGTCGTATTTCTCGTCATCGGGTCCGGGTGGATTCGCCGCGAGCGCTCTTCTGATCGCTTCCGGGATTGGGGGTGGTGTAGGAATGTGTGCGCCCTGCGCGCGGAAGCCGTTCTCGTCGGCCGTGTACTCGATGGTGATGGGGGTGCCGTCGGGCGCGGGGTACGAATATCTTCCCTGCACCACCTGTTCGATCGGGAGATAAATAAAAGTGTTAAGCGAAGCGATTAGAACATAGAAATGAAGTTGACCCCTCTATGAATGTTACGTGTAATCTGTGATAGTAATTAATGACAGAGAAAAGGAAGCGAAACCCGTTTGATCGGAGAACTGACATTTACATACTTATTATGTAATGCACGTAATTGAGAAGACTGATTTCAGTTGATTACAACATCCGTCACGTTTTTGATGCGAGAATGAGAAAAAAGAAAAATTCCCTCGACACATGTTTGAATTTTTTTACAGTAGAAATTTTGGCAGTAACTTTATCTTTTGCAACAAAGTAAAGAATTAAATTTTTTCCAGTTGAATTTGATTGAATTTAAAAACGAGATATTTTTCAATTCACGAAACTCACTTCCGTTTGACCCTGAGGTCCGACTTGAGGATATCCGCTTTCGGAGACTGAAATTCCGTTCTCGGTTTCGTAGCTGAAGCTGTAAGATCCGTCCGGCGATGAATCCTTCTGCTGGCTTCGGATGCCTATGAACGGCCTCGAGGCGGATCTATGCGAGCGAAAATCGATAATGTATTATTTTGCAGAGCCTTGAATTTTAAATAAACGGCTTTACGCAATGCAAATGTCGTTCCACATTTGCATTGTTTTTGCGTATGTTTCTTTCTGTTTTAAACGGCAATCAATTTGGAAAAAGTAAAAAACAAATGTATCGAAGAACATGTTTTTGTAAACAATTACCACATGCACGTATTTATTCTAAATATATACGTACGCACAATATAATTTATATACTTTGTATCGCGCGCGAAAAAGATCTCAGATGTGTGTTAAAAAATAATTTGTTAACAATTGAAACAGAGTTAGAACTTTAGCGAAAATTTTTATATAACTCCATACGTGTATTGCGGCTGCGGCGGCGGTTGCGGCTGATAAGGCCTCGGTGTCGGTCTGTATGCATTTTGGCTGGGGAAGCCACGAAACGATCCGAACTGTCCAAAGACGCAACCAAAGATCGCAAACGCTAAGATCTGCAATTATTTTCGTATCGATAGTTTAGGTCGACGATTCGGACGCGCAAATATATCCGAGAATATATTTGCGCGGTCACTATAAATTAATTTTTTATTACAGTATACGCATTTTATAGTGCGAATATACGTATGTGAAAAAATTACGCCCGCGCGAACGTCATCAACAGAACGTCGATCAGATCTCGAATTTTTCGAAGCTAAAACTGACGATGTGATAATAATTCGTCGCATCGTTTCAAAATTTTAAACAGACAGAAAAAAAACAATGTTATCGCGAAAAATTATTCACCTCGAACCAAGACTTAAATCGGAGCATTTTTATTTCCAAACAAAGCACTTTACCGATTTAATCACCGAGACACGTAGATGTACTCTCGCAATAATCGAATTATGAACAATGACTTCGAACCAAATGAGGCTTCTATAAAAGAACAAAACGCAGAACGTTGGTGCGAAACGCACACTCCAGATGCAAGATGCCTCCACTTCGCGTTCCACGCCGTCCCACGTGAATCCCACTGACTTGCGAAATGCAAGTTCGTTAATCGACGAAACGTACGCGAGTCTCTCGTGAGCCGAAAAAAATTGCACGCAGTGAGAGAAACGCATTTTTTTTTTTTCTAAGTTCACCGAATATGTCGCGCGGTCACCGTTCAATTGTGAAGAGAAAAAAGAAAGAACGCGAACGAAGACCACATGCGGGCGCGAGTCTCTCTCGATGACGGGATGATGGATCATCACTCACTAGATACTGCATGATGACGACGATTGTCGGCGAAATTGTGTGCGGCGGTCGATTTGAACGAGATTGAATCTGTGATCCCGGTGTGCTGGCGAGCCGGCATTTATATATGAAGACGCCCAGGAGGATCTAACCTTCCCATTCTCCCTGGGTGGAATCGCGCGCACGGGAGAGGAAAGCGTTCTCCTCTATCGGGGATCCCTCTGTCGCCCTCGCATCCTCCCTACCCCCCTCAATTTCAACCCGTTGTGTGTGTATGCACAACGTCGCAGCATCCCGCGGCTGGATGCTCCTCGCCGATGTGATTCGCCGATGTCGTTCGCGCAAATTCAATTCAAACACATGAGCCAATTAGTCAGTCCGGTGCATACACACCTCATGCATGTGCGTGCGAAGCCCACGCCCGGCTACTGTTTCAGTTTTAATAGAGTCATTCGTTAGCGCATCTGGAAACGACGTGGGTGTTATTGTGTGTGCGTATGTACACTGATGATATCGGGAGATAAATATGTATCTTTGCATTCTGTGTGCTAATAGCCCCGATAAAGATGCGTTATATTTATATTATTGAACATTTTTCCATATTTTTGTGACTTGATAGGCGATTAGTAAGTAATGAGTCGAATTTGTACCAATTGACTTTTTTGTGTGTGTCTTAATGTCACGACATCATTGTAGAAAAATAATAGAAGATCGCGCATGTGACGATCGTTTTTTTTTTTTTTTTTTTTATTTTTTTTGGAAAAAAAAAATTACACCGAGAGATAAGAAATCTTGAATTCATTTGCAGAAGTAACGCGCGTGGATATAAATAATGCACAGAACGCGCGCGCTTGTAAATATAAAAAAAACAACAGGCGGGACTAATGTTTTCTATCCCGATAACTATCGGCGACTTCCAATAAATTTAAATGTTATGCCGCTCGGCATGACAGTCGGTCGCTGTGCGCGCATTCGCATTAAAGAAATGCGAGACATCAGCGTCATGCGATCTCTGTGTGTATGTATAAATCCTACGCGGACGAATCCGTTGACCAACAGCGGATGTGACGAGCGTCACTTCCAAAATTGATCGATACAGATGTGATATTCGACAGTGTTTCGCGTTTCTCTTATAAGTATTCGTCGCGTTGATTTTTTTTTCTTTTTTTTTTTTACGTTCCACGCGGAGATTCTGAATATGTGCAATCATACCTCGCATTGTCCCGCGGCCACTTTCAAGATTAATAAGCGCATCCACCTGCCGATTCACGCGCGTGTGTCCGCGCGGCCTATCCGTGTCTGCATCTTGCGTGCGCAACGCGCAGCTGCGAAATAGACAAATAAGAAACAATGCATCATAAGATACCCATTGATGCACCTGATTTCGTCACGTGTATCGGGAACGTTACAAAATAACGGTTAATACAATGTGCCTCGCGTGAAAACCCAGTGTGCCAATGTAAAAATCGATTCAACTTCTCGCCTTTCGGCTTCGACGAAGAAGAGTCGACCTCTCACTTTTGTGTTAACAAATAATATAAATTCGAAAAGACAGTAATACTTCGTGCGTGTGTACACAGTTGTAACATTATTATAAATATATTGCAGTAGTATTTTCGTAAAAAAAAAAAAAACAACACTGATACTTTTCAAATGAGATTAATTAATAATTGCGTACAGATTAACGTATAAAAAGAGTTTACATTGAGAATTAAGTATTGACAAACCGTCCGTAATAAATTGTTTAAAGCGATTCATTTCGAATTAAATACGGATGAGCTCATTTCACCGATAAATTATATTACGCACACAATATACGTTACGTACAAAAATTTGTGTAATTCACGTGTGTATATATGTGTGTGTGTGTGTGTGTGTGTTAGCCTCTCTCTTCTTTCGATCGGCTCTTCGTTTCATTTTTCTTTACATCCGTCGCGCGAGCTCTCCGTTCGTCGAGATATCTCTCTCGGCGTATAATTGCATTCTCTTAAGGCGTGACCGCTCCCAGAGCAGAATAAGCGCTTCCATCCATAACGCAACCGCGCGTATTATACGCGCGTACAATCCGGAGTCCGCCGCGATATCCCGCGGGCGAGACCGTGCAATCCGCAGTGCGGCACACGCGATTCGCCAGCCGGTGAATCGACGCACACACACAAGCGCGAATCGCGAAAGTTTTTTTTTTTTTTAATATCACGCGAATGGATAGATAATGCGGAGAAAAAAACGCGCGAGATGTGCCCGCGGAAAACGACTATTCATCATTTTCCATACACGATTACGCCGATCCGGTGCGGTCACATTACCTACCGATATTCGTCTCATGCGCTAAACGGGGGTAAATGTCAACTTATATCATCGCTGAAACTTGTCGCAATCGAGTTATATTGCGACGTGGTGCACGTCGATATATACGTACGTACGCACTTGCTGTATTTGGCATTCGCCGCAATCGACACGGGATATTAATTGATCGATAAACCACGACAGAAGTTCCGAGTTGTTAACGAAGTGTCGGCGAAATTTATAATGATAGCGATTCATACAACATATGCTGTTTCGCGATTCGTTAAACATGCTCGCATGAATACACACACACACATGGAGTTCTGCGTTATTGAAATGATGCGTAATTGAAATAACGTGCGTGATTCCGATTTAAACGGAATTTTAATAAACAATTACGAGAATATACTTATAGATTTTATTGTTACATCAATACGCAACTGATTACGTATCTAAGTACTCTCTGTCAACAGCGACCGCGTATAAAATCAATCTCAAATGATCGTAAATCAAATCGTCGTCAAATTAATAAATTATTACGTTTACTCTGTCCACGTGAAGCAAAAGTAAAACAAAGACATGCAATTCCCCAGCGTTCGCCGACTTTACGCAATACCGCGCGTAATATCGCGCGCCGGGGCAGGAAAGGGAATCCAGGAATCCGAGATCGGATTGTACCGTAACTCGCGAATAAATCCTCTACTACACCCGGTTTTTAATGCCCGCGAGCTAATTCAGCGTTGTTGCAAAGTGATGTGCGCATAAGGTAAACTCTACTTGCCCGACTTGAATCGCGGCACGTAAGGTAAACTTTGCGCTTGCCAAGCAATTTCCCTCCCGCATGCATATGTGCACAATACGTACAATGTAGCGGATAACGCGTGTAATCGCGAAATGTCGTCGAGTAAGTGGTATTCACAATTTTCATTAAGCGCTAGACACGCGGGAACCTTATGCGCTAGACGAACCGAGCTCCGCTCTCGTTTTCGTCATCTTCCTAATACGCAATAATATCCGCGCGGACTCATAAATTTCGCAGAGACTCGCGCGACTGCGATTATAATAGCGGCGATGTCACTGGCGCGGTTGATTTATCGAATCGGATTTAAAGTTCCCGACGCTCGTTTATTTGTCAGAAGTATCAGTCTTTCCTTATCTTTGGGAATCTGGTCGATTTAACGGGTTTTTAAGATAGCGGAATATACTTGTTGTGTATGAATTATTTCAAGCATCGAAAAAGATTAACATAGCGACGTTAAAGATGTAATAGGTCGTGTTTAACTGTAATAGGTCACTTGAGTCACTTCGCGGTGATTCTCCGCAGACTCAAAGTTGTCTTTTGCGAATGAATCTATTAGACACACTTGGTGTCGCTTCGAGGCAACGAGGAGAGACTCGAGTTGTTTGACAGCAGATCGAAAGTTACTTGCTTAAAAACTATTATACAATTGTGGCTCGTTAATGTGAAATTTGAAAAAAAAAAAAATCGAAACGTTTATACGAGAATGTGAATAAAGAATTTATAACTGTGTGATGGCTTTATTAGCATTTATTAATTTTACTTATTTAAAAATTACTGAACAATTTGTATTTTTTTTTTTTTAAATAAAAAGAAATATTAAGAGATTTCTGGATTTAAAAACCTCGAAGTTCGTGGAAATAAAAACTCACTCTAATATTCATCTTATTTCTTGCGTCTATAAATTTTCGAAAGACCGGCGGAATCTTGCTTGTCCGATCTCCGATCAAAATTCCGCATAAAAAATTGAGCCAAAATGTCGAAAGCGTTAGTTTCTCGTTTTGTGTAGGTTGCGCCGCTAGTAGCAAACAAGTAGCGTTGGATCTGCGATCCATTTTGGAACCAAGAATGGCGATCAATTTGCAGCAGCGGCGGGCGGAGTATCGCGAGGCGCGGATCGCGGTTTGCACAATAATTCCACGAGGATACTCCATGCCTGGGAGGACCCCGAAGGTATGCGCCTCTTGTGCCGCGCGTGTCTTTGTTGAGACTCCTCGAGAGTGCCTCGCCGCGTGATGACGAGGCATACCTAAGCCGACGTGGCTAATAAAACCAGAAAGGTCAGGCCGGGTTCAAGTGACTATATCCTATACCCCAAGGCGGGCAAGTCTCTGGATCTGGAGCTAATCTGAAGATTTCGTGACCGAGAAGAGCTTGTTCGTCATCATCGATTCAAATTGATCCTAAGAACGTCCGAAATCTTTGACGAATACAATTTAACGCGAACTCGATTTATCTCGATCCTGAGACCAAGCCAGAGATCAAGCTTGTATTTAGGATTCGATTGATTTTAAAACGATATTAATCACAGGTTCTTGTTAGAGCCTCGTAACCTTTTCTACACGGATTGCTAGCCCGATCTTCCCTTTCCCCATATACAAGTTTTCGTCTTCCTCTTATTGATTTAGTCTCATTGTGCTCGGCAATGCCTTCTCCGGCGTCTCCCTTGTTCCGCCTTTCATCGCAACGAAAGTTCTTCAAGGTCTCTCTCTTGTCGACGATCAGACAAGAAGAGTGAAGTCGTTCTTCACGCAACAATTTGTCGGTGAACGCGATATATTATGCCGATGATGTCACGACATAACTGCGAGAACACGTTGTTGATACACGACGAGGTGCTTATTAGGGATCGTTTCTGACGCGACTACCCGCGCGGGACCGATCGCGCAAACGAATTGCTTCGAAGCGTCGATTGTCGTCGTCGACAGCATTCGAAGCGTCTTCTCTTTCTTCGCCGTGCGCCTATGCCTTTCCTTTCTTTCCGTTATAGATGACGAGGGGCGAAAGGAATTCATAACCGGGACATACACTCGAGTCTACAGATCCATTTGCCGTGAGGATCCCACGATCACGACACCCGAAGGTGAACATCATCTTCAATCTTCTCTTGTAATTTGCCGCTAATTTCCAGTCGCTTCCGTACGTGTAGTTTTAGATTTTTTTTTTCGTTCATTACGCTCGATCTTATTCTCGTTCTTTGTTGCGTATTTTTAATTACGGTGTTGCTCTTCTTCGATCTTTGTTTTTTTTTTTTTTTTTACGAAATGTGTGAATTCTCGTGAGAAGGAATTCACGATGTGAAGTACGACGTAGTTTTATATACACGTTACCAATGAAACAAACTATGCGAAAGAATCTCGTATTGCTAATAATTATACGGCATATTGACGGAAGTGTGAGAGCAATTGCTTGAAAATAAATAAAAAGTAACATTGTAGAAATAATTTTTATGAGAAATATTTTTCACACACAAGGCTGCGTGATTAACAAAAAAACTGTAATTGCACTAAAGAAGTGTGTCATGCAAATGAATGTCAAGAAAAAAGTGTGAAAAACTTGCTCCACATATTATTGAACATTGGCACATAATTATCAGATTTTTTTATGTTTGGTTTTTCTCTGTACACCCGATTTTTCCGCACAGTTTCTCCCGTATTTTCTAACTGCGGATGCGCAAACGAGCGAAGCCCCGTCAACGCTGTTGCCAGAAACAATAGCGATATACATTTGTCGGGCGTTGTTGTGTAAAACCGAACGACCGAGCGACAGGATCGCGATTTCTGCGACAGGACACATCCGGTCCGTGAATTGTCCAGCTCCTTGACCCCGATATCGCTGGTGCGAGACCAAAATCCGGGCCAAAATGCTTCACGATTGTATGCAAAATATCGATTTCGTGCATCGCGTGTATTCTTGCGATACTTGCGAGTTGCAGAAGCAACCGGTCCACTTCTTCGGACGAACAAGACGAGCGGGCGAGCGAGCGATTTGCACTTCGCGCGGGAAGACACGCACGCACGCGTAAATTTTTTTTTTGTTGTGATAAGGAAAAGTGGAACAAGTTCCGCATTACTGTTTTACTTGAGAAATAAATATTTAGCAATTGCACATTTGAGAAATTTAGATCTTACAATCAATCCTGCAATTTTAAAATCACACATTAATCTAATAAAAAAATATATATATATTTTTTTTCGTAGTAATTTGTCGATCAATTACTCAAAGTGTCTGGTGTATTTATGATTAAGATAAGGTTTATTGAACTGCACAGATATCTACACGTAATTATCGCCGACGACATTTATTCTTGGAACGTCCTGTGATAGGTTACATAATGATAGACGCAAGCATAACTGTATAATTGCGATTTAATCGAGATCTACCTATACACGTATTCATTTAATATCTATCGCTCCTATAAGAGTCGCGTTTGAGGATGAGGAATATGGAAAGCGAGGACCTTTCGACCTCGTTATTTAGAGAAGAGCACGTGCGATAGTTCGACGCACGTGTGCACGCATGTACGTGCGTGACCTTTTGCTTGTATAATTGTTCCGCACACAATTCCACATTTAAGAAACACACACGGCGCTGAAAGAAGCAATATTATAGAACTCTCAATTTGAAAAAAAAAAAGAAAAACATTTTTATCAAGTTTCAAGAGAGAAAGAAATTATTCAAAAGCCGAAAAATCTATTAAAAAAATCTACAAAAATGCATTCGCAATTACGCGCGCGCGCGCGCGCTTACAAGTCATGCGAGTTCACGCATTCGAGCGAGTATTTAGTCGCGATAACCAACCATCGCCATTAATAACTGTCAGCTGGTAATGACTAACTATCGACTGCCGATTATAATTTTCAACAATACTTCACACTCGTGCCGTGGCGCGCTCGAGAGTTCAGGGAATATTAAATAGTTCAAATGACCTTTAACGTTTGCATCACTTGTTCGCGCGCGCGAACTACAATTTACACTTGCGATATCACATAATTCGACACGCGGCTTCATCGTGAAATGCGCGCGCGGAGAGTTCCCGAAATTCCACCGGGTCGTTCGTAACGATGATCCAACGATCATCGATCTGTTCGAATATCGCAACACCTAAACATTCTGCGATGATTCTCGATGATCGCTCAGTTTTAGCGCCGGGATTAATTTCAGAAAACGAATCAGAACGCTTGACCTTTCGATTGAAAAATTGTTTCCGATCGCGGTTTGCAATTTGCATCTTTCTCACATTTCGAATGCGGGATGTGCTCGATATACGCGTACGTGTATTGCGCAAACGTGAGAATTAATTTTCTCAATGATTATTGGCTCGATTGCGTGTGACGCGAGGACAAACAAAAGTGTGTGAAAAAGCGACGAGGATTGCTGTGCGCAAAATGTCCAACCACCCAAAAAGAAACAAATATCTCTTTTTGTATGATCGAAATTACATGGAAAGTTTTCGTCCGTTAAATTTGAAACCCTGTCATTTCCATCTCGCGAATAGAGCGACGAGGAGTCTCTCGCGAAAGATGCGCTCGCTCGTTCGCTCACTCGCTTGCTCGCGCGCGCGCGTTGTGCAACGAAGGAACAGGAGACCGATGATTTGCTTTCACTGACTCACCTTTAACATGATATTACGATTACCATTAACATTAATCTGGGTGGCATTTCCATCACGGCCGGTCCGTTCGCCTAAAATTTCGCGCTCATCGTAACGCTCATCGTGTCAAACGACTATTTAGCGTCGCGAACGTCGTTGGTGCCGAATGAGAATTTCAATTAACGGCTCCGGACTGTTGGAATCGGACGATCTTTCATGTGGAACGGATATACGTTCGCCGATAATTTGCGTCAAAATCTTGATACAAATATACGATGCAATATTTTAATGAAAATAATTCGAGGTGTGTATGCAAACGCGCATGATAGAAGATTATTATCACATGTAATGGAAGATTATTATCGTGTCTAATAATAAAGTATGTAATATGATACTTTGAATAGTGTCAGTCCTGACTTCTGAGAAGATGTTCTGCGCTTTTGCCTATTGTATACTTTAGTTGGATATCAGATATCGCGCATAAAATCTTCTAATTAAATAATTTCAAAGTACATGTAAAATTACTTTGGTCAATTTGTTTTGCAAAACAAATTATTAAAGAAACTTACTGTGCGTTCGATCGATCGATTTATAATGCGTCGGAATATCTGCTCGCGTGAGTTGTCGACATCGCGTGTCGAAAAACGATAGTTTGGCCAAAAATAACGAACAAGAAGAGAGAGAGAGAGAGAGAAAGAGTGGTTTTGAAGATCCTTCTCGCTGACAAAGGAAAGGATAGAAAAAGATGCACTCCAGAACAAATTCGAAGTTGTCTGATAGACATGTAACATTTTTTTTTCCTTTCCCCAAAATGTATTGACGCAACGATCGCGCGTTGAGCAATCGCGTTTTTTACTATGTAACGCGGTTGTTTAATCGCGCGGTGAGAGATTCTTATGTAAACTAATATGTATGTGAACGAACCGAGTTTGGACTTCGCCGCGACTTCGATTTCGACTTCACTTGTAAAGTCTGAAAAATTATCGAGCGATGTCCGTTAAATGTCACACTTGGCAATTTGTAACTCGGACATATCTTGTGCGCGCGTTTTTTTGCGCGCATATGCATTCCCTCCATTATACATTACATATCCATAAAATATACACACGATATTTTTTTTTAATATTTATCATGTACACACGAATAAAAAACAGCGAGTATTTTTAGTCTTATTATATAAAAAAAACTTATTGTTTAAATAGAGACCTGATTGGCTTTGCATACTAAAATAATTTATTATTTGCACGGTGATTGTACCTGGCTTGTTAAAAATCGTTAAAGGACACAGAGAAAAGGACGAGTCCTTGTAATAATTACTTACATATCTCGATGTGTTATAATAACAGCGGCATGATTACATCGGAGTATATATGCGTACGCAATTAAGATTTAATAAGTACAGCGTGATACACAATAATGTAATTGCGATATGACATGTCATATTGCGATCTAAAGCATCTCTGCAGTCTCCGTCAATTCTCGTTGAAACGAAAAAAAAGTGGAAAAGCGAGGCGCTCGAAGGATCGACGACCTAACGTATCATGTCAGTGGATGTGATCTTTCTTCATTCCGTACACATATGTTCTGCCTCAATTTTACGTACGTGTGTCGAATAGTATTTGTACCGTTTGAAGATGATGGTATCTATTTTTATCTTCGATTATTTGTGCGTGACGTAAACGTGTTTTATTATAACTCGGTGTCTTTAAGTAAACCGTTTGATTTTTAAATAAAGACATATAACTTAATCCGCGCAAATTGCACAAGCTGTAATATATAGACTTCTTTCTTCGAGTAAGGCAAGGTTTTGCGTAATTCATATCTGAAGATATTTTACTATCATGGTGTATATTACATAATTCTAAATTTTACACACAGGTATGTAGTGTTGCCGCGCGTTGCACATGCAATATACAACAATTCTCGTGTTCAACTTATATTTGATTTTATTACTCGAACTTTTTCTTCGTAAATTGCAGCGTCTTCGTTCGTTTTTTTACGACCTCTTTCGTCACAAATCAGTCGCGATTTTTCAAAAAATATTCGCGCAACAAACTGCGCGTTAAATAATTAATTATTTGGCAATCTGCTAATCTTGTATCAAAGCGGTCCAAATCTAAAAAAAACCTTGAATTTCTAAAACGATGAAACATATTATACATATGGCGGAACCTTGTAAAATTTTTATGAGCTTCACAAAACACATTTGTGCTCATCTCTCGCGTTTACCTGCGACCGAGGTGTCTCGTTTTGCTCTCGCACAAGGTAGACATCGGTTTCGCAACAAACCTGCTCGATTGTAAACCGACAGATTCGATTCTCGAGCTTCCGAAATTTCTCGTCGCGTCAAGGAGAATGTATGCAATATTTATAACAACGCTTTTTTCGCTTTGTCGTTTTATTTATCCATATGGTCGTAGTCGCGGTAGAACCATCCGCTTCGAAAAAATCTCTCGTGGACAATCGATACCGATCATGATGTGATACGGGCGATATGTATGTGATAAACGATGTCGCGGTGATAGGCGGAGACTGCGAAAGTCAGGGCTTAAGCAACGTCGTTCCACGTCGATATATCGAAGCGTAGAGCAATCCTAGACACGGGCGATTCTAGTATCTTCTGTAGGGCTCCTCCTCTTCGGGGTGAGCCGCGTTGTGCGCCAAGGCGCGTTGTATCGCCACCGGGATTGGCGGCGGCGTCGGCAGGTGGGCGCCGCTCGCCAGGAAGCCATTCTCGTCGGCCGTGTAGGTGACCAGGATCGGCGTCCCGTCCGGGGCCGTGTAACTGTACTGACCTCTGACCACCTCGATCTGATTGGGACCGATGTTCTTCGGCTGTCCTGTCTCCGCCACGGAGATGCCGTTTTCCGTGTCGTAGCTGTAATACAAGAAGCATATTGTTCAGCATAATTTCTTGTTGTTATAAAAGAGAAAACTGGGATTTTATAAAAATTGCAACGAGCATTTTAAAGAATTGTGAAGTAATCTTCTTCAAATTTGAAAACTTTTGTGACAAAACTGTCACGCGTGTGTGAAATTGTTGTCTGATTTTTTTTACGAGATTCATCTTTGCTGTTTACTTCCTTTCTAGTATTCGCTCTTTCATCGAGCCGCTGTTGGCGATTTTCCAGTAGGAAAACCAGTCGAAGAAAGAAAAAACTTTACGCGCCACCTTGGAGGTTGCTAGGTGGAGCCTGTCCGGACCCTCCGGTGTGTCCCACAGACAGGTGTCACGCAGGAGGGGCTCCAGAGCTAGATGCAAACTCCAGAGCACCGAGGATGGGTAAGAAAGGTGAGCGCGCGTAGGTAGACGCAGGCAGACAAGCAGAGGTAGGCAGGTAGGTCGATTGTAATTGTTCAATTGCGCAATGTATTATTGCGAACTGCGCAGCCGAGTGGCGCGCGTACACGATTAACATCAAAGCCAATTATGCGTCCCCTTCTCCCGCGACGAGGGGTTTCACGGTGGTTTCTGCGGTGTTCCGATTAAGGCGGTCGGGCCTCTTGAGTGGCGCCCCGGCAAATCGGAAGAAACGCCAGCAACAGGTGACTCGACCCGGCACGCCCGATCGATTATCTCGAGCATTGCATTCCGTGAGCATTCGCGTATGCACAAAACCTCTCGCAGTTAGAAAGCGTCGGGAGGGACAATTGATCATTACGAGGGTATGAATCGTCATGCAGCCGCGGAGATGACTTGTTTGTGCAAAGTGCGGACTACCGAATCGAACGAGCAATGCGTTGATAATGCGTTGATGTCGCAAGGATAATCGCGGGTTTCTAATTTCGACGTCGATTGTTGTGTCGGTTGCGCACAGCAAGATGCGTCTCGTGTGAATTTAGCGTGTGCGATTTGAATACCATCTCGCTTGCGAGACGGTCGCATCTTCTAACAGATATAATTCGATAATCGCCGACCCACAATCTCGCCGCGTCTTCGACTAATTACGGTGAATCATACGTTAGAAAGTCGGAGAGGGATGAGAAGATATTTCAACATCTGTTTGTACGACGGTCGATTTTTGTCTCGCGCGAAATTTTACGTAATCATTCAGCGTGTTATAAATCAATAATTATTCGATACCCAAAGATAATATTACCTACGCCAGTCGTGAGTCGTTTTAACGTAATAATTATATTGAGACTTGCTTCAATTTTGCGCGTCGGCGAAATTTCGGGATTATGTTGTAAGCCCGTAATAATTGTTACAGCAACTATGTGTCGAATAATAAGATTAAAATGTTAATTTTAATCTAGCTAGCTTTCTCATATTTTACTGTATTTTTAACGTGTATTGACGCGTAACATCTCATTATTACGTTCCTCTCAGATTGTTTTAGTTTTTAGTTTTCCGGTTTTAAAACTTGTCAGTTGCCGTTTCTCGCCAGCTGCACTTATTTTTTGCATGTTTAATTTTATCTCTGTTTCTGTAATTGTTCATTGTGTGTCTAATAATTATTATATTTATTATTACCATCGTCATTATTATTACTATGTCAATGTTGTACATGAAGACATTCGTAACTTCGCAATGCATCGGTAAGGACTGTAAGCCCGCGAGTCCGCAAAGCACATGTCTAATTACGGTTAGTGGAACATATGCCGTACTCGGAAACAACTTCCGAGCAACAATGTAGGACTTCTCGGCCTTCGCGCGCCCGACTCGAATTTTCTTTCCTTTCATTCAAGCGCTATCTCTTTCACATGTCGAGGAACTTGAAAATTACTCGAGTGGGCGGGTATAATAAAAAAATAATCGCAAACTTAATGAATGTTGCACGATCGACATAATTGCAACGTTCAAACTCCTTTTTTGGACGGTAAAAGGATGTCGGCATCGGATCAGATTGAAACAACTGAACAATGCTTACATAGAGGAGATCCACGTTGCTGATGATCAACCGAATCCCACATCTATTCAGACAACCATATCGATTCTTTTCGATCAACATGAATTAAAAAAAAAAAAAAAAAAAAAAAAAAAAAAAACATATTTTTGCACAATCTGTTTACGCGTACGAATGCAATTAATCTCTTAACTCGCGCGTTTTCAATGATTTGCGTATATGAAAACATTCTAATTAACAGGAAATCCGAAGTGTAATGTGCTAGAAGTTATTGAGAAATAGGATACAAGTTCTAATCGCGTAAGACGCGTCACCATTTTTCGAACATTTCCGGTGCGGTGTTTAACTAGACGCTTCTTTCCTGCGTATTAATCACTCCTCGATGAAAATGGAATGAGAGGAAAGAGAGAAAAAAAAAACAACACCTGGCGGTCACGCCGAGCGTGTTAACTTCGCGATTATATCGACCGAATGGTGCGTGCGTGTCTTCATACCACACGCGTTCGAGGACAACCGCGACTCCTCGAGCGTGTCGAGATGCTATTTCCTTGGCGGATATGCGGCACGGCGTCGCTTATCCGTCGCAGGACGAAGTGGACGGAAGGACGATCTCACCTGTAGGAGTAGGATCCGTCCGGCGAGGAGTCTTGAGTTTGTCGCAATATCGCGTAGAAAGGCCGGCCGTAGTAGCTGGGATTGTAATATTGCTGCGGATGCGGAGTCGTAAACCTATTGACCTGCGCGCACGCCATCATCGTCAGACTCAGGAGCAATATCTGCGAAATAGTTGTTAACATATGTCACAAGTGCACAAATTGAGAGACTTACACATTGCGCAATGTGAGAGTTTCGCTTTCCTTAGCTCGAATCATCTATCGCATAAAATTATAGCGGTGTAATTATTAACAGTGTCACGCACTTTCAGAACTTCAATAATAACTGCGAATAACCCGCGTAAATAATATTTTTAATTTTGAGTAAATAAATATTAAATTTATTCTTTAATTAAATTTTAATTACACAATTACATACACAATAAGCGCACCAAATTATCGCGATTGTCAAACAAATCTTCGGGTATAATGCACTATCGGTTCGGTTTTGCCTCTAATTTACATTTCGTTCGAATATTATTTCGCGTTAAATTATTCAACAAGTTACTCGATAGCGCAACGAGAGAGAAAGAACACACTAGCACAGAGATGCGGCGAGGCTCACACGCGGATTTATATAACCTGCGTATTACTCATGCAAAAGGGCCGGTTAAATAAGTATAGGCAGAAATATAGGTGGGCAGTTCGGCACGTAGAATTTCGATTCACCGTCGAAGCTGCGGCGTGCTTATGAATAATCCTATTTATCTTTCGTACGTCATAAAATAATTCTCGTCTCACGCTTGCGTCGCGACTTCGGCTTCCTCTATTGTGTGTCGAAAGCCGAGTCGCAAGTGATTTGCGGCGATGGGCGTGCGGTGTATTTTTCACATTGCGCGCGCTCTCTAACGAGAGGAGAATAATTATAATAAATAATTACAATATAAAACACACAAAAAGATACGTACGATCTCTATAGGTTACAATAGAGCGCTTGTAAAAACTGTCGCGCTCTCGACGCATCGTTTCATTCATCGGTCGCACGATGTTGCCGCAATTACGCGCGGGCAGAGATAATATTTCCGCGATAATATACCGCGGAATTGTATACGCGAGAGATATCGCATCGCAATTTTTACGAACAATCGCGCCAGACCGTCATCATTCCTTCCGAGAACGGATCGGAGTTGCCATTCGTGCGCGTTCGAACGGAAATGACGAAATTAACTCCGATAAAATCGTCTTCGTCGCAACATATTACGTTCGCAGAAACTTCTATTTCACTTGCGAGTGAAGCGTTAATTTTTGACAAGTTCACACGCGCGTAATCGAATCGCCGATCGTTCGATCGAACGGCTGTCGCACTCGTAAAAGTTATTCCATTGTCATGGTTTCATTGCACTTAATCAAATCTCTAATTGAAGAGATTCTGGACACAAAGATTTATAAATTAGATTTGTTACGAAATAAAATTTAAAAAAGTCTCATTTTAGCGAATTCTGTTAGAACTCTGAAAGAAAACTCAGTTTAGAAGGATCAAATTTTTCTATGATACGTGTACGAATTGTTTGACGTTGTTTGCGACAAAGATTTTCCGAGTTGCAATCAAAGTTTCAAGTAACGTTACTCATTACGTAAAGCTCGTAACGCAATTAATAAAAAAAAATATAAATAAAAATACAATCGGCATTAATTTTTGGCATTTTGTGCGAGTAATCGCGAAATCTCTCGATTGAAAGCAAAGAGATTGAGAGAAGTTACACTCACAAGGGTCTTCATGGCGAATTTTTGCCGTATATTCCGGAAGATTCGGCCAAGCGGACTCTCGTCGGACTATTGTCGTATTCGCAACTCAGCGTACACTTTGCGTGCCAGCGGGTGTTTCACACTGCGCACTTCGGAATCTCTCCCCGAAAAGCTACGTGCGAGACTCTCGTGTTAACTGCAGTTAGAGGTACGGAGCCTAGGTGGGTCATGGTGAGGCTTTATAGTCACCGAGACGCTCTGCTTGTGCCCCCTTTTCGCCCCGCCGTTTTCCGGAGGCCGAAAGGGAGAATAAATCTTGCGATGCACTCACGTAATCCGAGCAAAGGGTGGTGGTGGATACGCGGTGGTCGGGGCTTTCCGATTAGACGGCATTAGATAGGTGGGTAACCGGCGATCTCCCCCTCGCGTGGCACCTCGTGTGCGCGTCTCCGCGTGAACATGTCTGTGCCCACGTATCGCGATCCTCCGTGAGTATGTGTGTTCGCAATCTAACAAGCTCATTAGATTACACACGCAAAGACGTGGCAGTCTTCTCATATACACGAAGTCCGATTGTTGGATACGACATCTGGTATCAAAAGTTTGTGAATAGAAAAGGAAAAGAAGTTACGAAATATCTAGAAAAATTCGAAGTTGCAGAATATGCCACAAAAATAATTTTCAAGTAAAAGAAAAAAAGTTTTGAGTGAAAAGGAACAATTTCTCAAGTATATACACCATGGGAACGCAATTACGCTTTTAGCATATTCTTCGCGGATTTCATAGAAATTACAGAGAGAGAGAGAGAGAGAGGGAGAGAGCAAATGGACGGCATAACTAATAAATAATTATAAGAAAATAATCGCTTATAAATATTTCATGGGTGATTTCTGCAACGGGCCGTCGATAATCGAAGATATTAACTATTATGCAAAGAAAATTTATGTGTTTCCTTCTGTGTGTCCGATTAATTATAACGCTCTTCTTAAGAAACACACGTACATCTTCTACCCACTAATATTTCACGACACGTGTATTTTATTATTCATTGATGTTAAATTTAAAAAATTCCCTCGAAGAATGTGTCGTTTCGGATACTTATCAATCGTCACTCATAGATTTATTTATTCGTCTATTCTTACATGATAGACACTACTCACACATTGTGCAAATCTTCGCGACATTTCTCGAGCAAAAGAACAAACTTCGCATTCTCATTCTTCGACCTGTTCGGGATTTTCTTTCTATACCGCCTGAAGCGATATATTCCGAGGCATCTCCTGGTTATCGCGAAACGACTAGAGCGAAACGCTGAAGGGGAGAAACGTAAGGACGTGGCGAACAAAAGACGCGGGAGAAATTATATGACGAGCTCGAGACCGAGGTGACTGTAAGATGCTGCACGTTTGACAGGTGGTATTTAAACCAGGATCAGTGACGAAGAAGAAATCCCGTGTACATACATTCGTGTTTTTTCTCCTCAAACACGTTGGTATAATAATGATATTTACAGTTTCTTCGCTAATCTTGTTGGACGTGCGGTACAAATGCGCGCGTGGGTGTAATGGAGACAACGCGGCGCGTATACGAGTGCGGGTCTGCGGAGCTGTTAACTCTTATCAGCAATATCTTCAATCGCGCGTACGTACGTACATACACACACACATCGAGGATGTTCACACAGAATGTCGAACACACTTAAGGATGTAACGACCTAATGCACGTGGGCGAGTTCGCGGAAATAAAGAATTTTGGTCCTTATCGCGAAAAAAATTCGAGAAATTATATTAAAAATTACAGAGCAATATAAAAAAAAAGAGGGATTTAATTATATATATTTTAAATTAATCTTTTTGTCTAAACACACGTAAGATTAAACAAGAGTTGACCGCGAATTCGAAACGCTTCGAAGATATGTCGGAAATTTATTTCGTCTCTTGATATTTTCTACATGTATGAATTAATTCTCAGAATACCATTAATAATTAATGCGTCCGCGGTGCTAAACACGCATCCGCACTCAGGATTATAGATTATGTTTTGATAAGAGGCGTTTCAAACTCGCTCATCAATTATACTCCACTAATTCACGCTGTAATAGCGCGCGGAGCTGTCATGTATCGCATTCCAGGACGAAACAATGACGGCCTTTTTATCCACAGTAAGCTCTCGAGCGTATCTAGGATGAATCCGATATCGTCGTATACACACGCCGAAGAACGAACCTACCCTTTCTTTTGTCTAAGTGCTTAGCATTCTAGGAGCGAAAATTGTTGCATTGTTTGATGTACGGTCAAAGAGGCTTATATGTTCGTAATAAACTCCATGAATTACGGCATCGACCTCGCAACAATAAAACAATTTGTAGGTATCTCCGTCGAACGAAATAAATCGCTCATCAATTTGCGCTTTATGAGAATTATATTTCGCTCCTCGCCTACGATCGAAGTCTATCTCTCGCGCGCGCTCATTACGTTGTGAAAAAATTGCAAAATATTTATCAAGAGAAATAATTTATGTTTCTAGGCAAAAGAAATTACAAATTGATATTTGGAGAATGATTTTCGAACGATTTCGCTTTCTATTTCTTTCGAGGTCTGTATTCTCAAAGTTGTTGTGTCGAATCGAAGTTTGTAGTCTCGAAGCCGGCGGCGTGTTGCTTAACATCACGCGCGCATGAATTGATTCGATTTGAATTTTCGCAAAATGCGAGCCACGCATCTGACATTTGATTTATCGAGTAGGACACAGGGCGGGGTTCGACAACCGGGACATTTCGACAACCGCGCGATATTGCGACGCGCCTCTTCCTCGCCTCCCGTGAGGTGCAGAAAGGTGTTACCGCCTCAACAAAAGGCGGCGCCTTGACATTAAAAACTGTTCTTTCCGCGCGAAGAATCGCGCTATCTCCATTGCACGGTTCTCTATTGAACGACCGGGGACGAACCAGGTGATCTCCGAACGAGAGAGAAGAGCACCTGGAAGACGAATAACCTGCCAGTTATTCGCGAGCTTACTCAAGACGAGGCGTTTTTTGATTCATCACCGGCCCGCGAGATTTCTGAAAGAGACGCGTTCCTTCGCGCGCCCGAAACACCACGTCTGTATTCGTGGCGTCTGGCGCGCATCAATATCTCGCTCTATCAGGCACGAGATCTCTCTCGTTGCGCCATCACAGCTCTCTTCTGTTGGGCACGTGGACCATTTCCCAATCTTCAATCTAAATCTTTCTAATTATGTTTCTGCGCTTGTAGTTTTTTTTTTTTTTTTTTTTAATTTTCTAAAAATGTTTCGTAGAACGGAAAGGAATTTTAAGATAAAACCGAGAGGATGTCAATGTTTTTGCTGACTTAGCGTCGCAGATTTTTTCACGATGAAATTTACAAGGGACAAACTGTACGAGATTATGTGTACACGTAATGTCTAACGGAACATACCGGAGAATAGAGCAAGACGTAACCTGCCAGTTATGCCACGCGGGGTTACTCAAGAGCGGCACGGTAATCCGCCCTCGGATCTGCATTCGTTCGCTCGAACGTCTACTGACTTAAAACGCTATTATGACGTCAATTTTTTCCCGGACAATTGCAGGAACCTATCCTGCTCGATGCTCGTGTACCTGATGATAATTCCAGTCATCGCGTATATACCGCGTTTCAATCAGCATCTCAAGTGTACGCGAACTAATCCGGATCGCATCCATCATCAATGCTAACGACTGCGGAGGCTCTCACGAAAGACTGTGGGGAGTCAGCAAACGAGAGAAATGCTCGTTTGCGTTAAAAGGATTATCCACAAGCAAAATTACTAAAAACGATTGTTATTAAAATTGATTGCAATTTTGCAATTTAACGGGAAATATATTGCGGGACACGATGTCGAATGCAATTTTAATTTTAATTATACATTAATGTAGTCAGATGACGATATTTCGGTCGTGTACACATACGCGTTACGCAAAATCGATCTCTCTTTCGTCACGCGTCGGTGCCGTGACGTCCAGTATTTATTTACAACGCGTCGTAATGAAGTATAATCACGTAATAGCGGTGCGCGCGATGATAATGGCGTAAATTCGCGGCTGCCGCTAAAAGAAAAGTGCATCCATATAATCCGCTCTCAATACGGTCTTCAATTACCGCTCTGCGGAGGAATCCTTCTCTCTCGCTCTCTCTCTCTCTTCTTTCCATCCGCAAGAGGGTTTCGCCTATCGCGAATCTCCCCTCAGCACATCCCGTTCGCTGTTATGAAATATAAACCACGTTTAACGTGGATGCATCGCTTCGGGTTTGTTACTTCTTTTTTTTTTTTTTTACCAAAGGCGCGGCAGTTTTACGCTCGATAGTGATTATAACGCGCGCACGCTTATGTAAATCTGCTTCGCGATTTTGCAATGCGACTGACGGATCCGAAGCTGTAATTAATCCATCCATCCGAACGTATCTTCTTCTGCTTAATTAGTCTCGCGCACAAAAGCGGTTCTTCAGCTTGAAATTTCAGTTTAAAAGACTATAAGTTTTTGGCACACTGCAGAGTCATGGTATATTTACTCGCAAATTGTAAGTTAATTAATTAATTAACTTATCAGAAGTTGATTCGTGTCGCTCGTATCAAATGTCACTCGACTCAAAACATGTGAATCGATAGAAAGTCATTGCAGGAATAGAATTTAATTAATTAAAACTTAGCGATTTTAATAGAAGCAAACGTAATTTTCCCGATTACGCGCCCTGATTACAAAAGTAATTCAACGGAATCCGCTCTCTCATCGTGATCTCTCTCTCTCTCTCTCTGTCGCATCGCGGTTTTTCCTCTTTCTGTGTGCATTGCGTACGGTTACATCTGCGCCCACCGCGACGTGTATCTTTACCTATTCCCGCGATCATGTTCTATCAGAACCGCCCACTGGGCGATTCAACGATTAGAGAAACGCGCGGTTATCGGCGCGCGAGGGAACGAGCGAGGGAATTCCTCTCCACTCCGAGAGTGCCAGGCTTATTACTGCCAATCCCCGCTTGAGAATCTCTCAAAGAAATCATCCTGCTCCGCGTCTCTTCTTCTCGCGCGCGCAAAACCGAGAAAACTCAACCGACATTTGTTGTAATTAGCACATCGCGCGCCAGGAGAGCGTCAGCTAATTGCAATAGTAACGCGACCTCTCGGCACGATCGGTCGCGGTTAAGTATATTAATTCTTTCATATAGGTCTCTTCGATTGTGTAATGATATATTTGCGCTTTCGGCTGTAAGATCAGCTGGAATAATGAAGATGCGCGGTAATAACTGACGTACACTCGGAAGATCGCTACACCTTATTTACATCGACGAAAAAGTAAGAGTTTTCGTAATTATTTCTCAAGCTGCGAATTTTATACATTATCGTCGGGTGATCGATTTTATTCGATGTCAGATAAATTTCGATGCGGGCAATAAACTTATTTCCGTCTGCACAAATTATTATTAGTATGATTGAGACATCGCAACGTATGATTTTCTACATTTGCTCGTCTATCGTGTAAGACGCGTCAAACGATGGGGAAGATCGTGTCAAGATATTTTCGTCTTATCGTTTTCTATACAATGTTGCATCGACACGAGCGTCAGTGGGCGCGAAAAGTCGTTGATTATTGACGAACGGCGAACATCGTAATAGTCGTGAGATTTTGCCTAGGAACATATCTTCCACGTTGATTGAAAAGATGCCGGTCGAGGATTTACGAGGAATTTTATTACGTCGCGCGCGAAAATTACACCTTAATCACATCGGATCGACGTTAATCAACGCTGATTGCGCTCTTCACGCTACCGGGACAATAAACGATGGACGTATGAACGAAACTGTTATAATTGGTTATGCTGCCTTCGCAATCAAAGATGATAAAAATAATTTATTAGTAGAGAGAGAGAGAGAGAAAATAAAAATAAAATTATTCTACAAACGTAATTGTGAAATAAATTCAATGCTCTATTGCTTTGCAAAATTTTACTAAAGTCTTTAAAAGCAAATTTTGTTGTTTTACAAATATCAAAATTAATTAGAGAAATTACAATATAAACGCGTTTCGTCTTTCACATTAAATTAATTTTTCTTCAAATTATTTTGTTCAAACGTGTACGATATAGCGCGCTTCCTCGATGCAAACTCTGTTTAAACCTACAACCGCGTATACAACAACGTATACATAATTACACGATAATTCGCGAAGCGCAGAATACTTTAACCTTGATACTAATTTCGGGCGATAATGATCATCGTCATCTTCTCTCTCGTTAATATTAATTATTTATCGCGTTCCCGCCTACATCTTTTCCTTCATCTCGCGAATCTTTCCGCGTTCCTTCTGTCTCCAAGGAAATCGCATTGTGATGTACGCACACAATGCGCGTTGCATCTCGGCGTGCATTGATAAATTCAACCAACTGTCTCTGAGAGAACATCGTAAAACAGTTTGTTCAAGTGTAGAGAAGGCACACAAGTTTTATCCGATCGCGCAGCATCCGCAGTCGCACAACTCGCCTCTCCCCCTCTATAAATAGAAACTCATCCGCAGGTCGTGTACGTGAAATTGCTAAACAGGCGTGGTTCTGTATAACGTGGTTTATACATGTTCGTTGCGCAAGAATAAATGCCAGGATCTCTCGGAAAAAAAAAAAAAAAAAACGATGTCGTAGAATATGTATCTTGTCGCGTCCTCACAGAAATCGCGAGATTGTGCCGCGTGATGTGATGCGGAAATAAGAAATTTCGTGAATATTTGCGAAGAATGCGAACAATCCGACACGTGTTACGGCGACACACGTATAAAACACAAAAACACACTTAAAAATATATACAATATTACAATCGACATTGTAAGTAATTAAAGATCAGTGTGTATATCATTTGTATAAAATTTGTATATTTATGATTTTTCATTCTTAACAAAAGGTGGTATCGATTTATCTCGGAAGTGTTAGCAGATGTAGAATATTTTTTTTTTTTTTTTTTTTTTTTTTTTTTTTTTTTTTTTTTTTTTTTTTTTTTTTTTTTAAAGAAATATTTATATTAAAAGTAAACCTACACACACATAATATGTCTTCTACACGCTTCGAGAGATATGCGTCTTGTCCGTGAAATATCTGTTGACTGCGTTTCGACAGAAGTCAGCGCTCGGCAAACCACTGTGTGTGATTTCAAATCTACAGAGAATATCTTTAGAATATTCTCCTATTGCGAGGTAACAATTACCGGTCATCGCTCATTAAACGCTGATTTCTGTATCCGCGGAGTGTCGTCGATCGTTTATTGTTGGTCTTCGGGTTGCGGATGGGCCAGGACGTAGTTGACGGCTCTCTGGATCAGTTCCGGTACCGGTGGAGCGACCGGCAGATGAGCGCCCTGCGGGTGGAAACCGTTCTCGTCGGCGGTGTAGCTGACGGCGATCGGAGTTCCATCGGGAGCGGTGTACTGGAACTGGCCCTGGGCCACCACCGCGGGTTCTCCCTTGGGTCCCAGGGGCTGCGGCGAGCCCGACTCGGAAGCGGCGATTCCGTTCTCGGTCTCATAGGCATAGCTGTAAGATCCTTCGGGCGAGGAGTCCTGCGACTGCCTTAGGATGGCGATCGGCTGTCGCTGTTGGGCCGCAACGATGGCGACTAGAGCGAGGGATACAATCTGGAGAGCAGAGATCGCACATGGATAAAAATATGGAGAACAGAAACGGCGATTGGAAGCGAACAGTTCGTTGCGCAAACTGTGTAATTTTGGTTCACACAAAGATGTAAAATTAAAAAAACAGAAATACGTAAATCGCGCGGAGGTAAGGAATTGCTGCAAAAGCGTCGGGGAACAAATTGCGTCGAAGAAAAAAAATATATTTCTCAATAAAACCACAAGGTTGTTTCTTTCATTTCATGTTGCGATAATTTACGTAAGGCGACGGACGCTCGGTGCGAGCGATGCTCTTTCGGACAGAGTCGTCTGGCGGCAACGATAGTTTACACGATTTTAGGAATCCGCACTATATGAATGTACGGATTGAATGAAATATTATTGGCCGCTTGTAATCGATCAAGCGCGACCTTTGATCTTCCGAAATGTGTAATGCTGATCGTTGCATTTTTTGACGACGCTTACCTCAGCGTCCTTGGACGCGTTTTCGGCGTCCGTTGCTCACAATTCTCTGACCATGCACTCGCGCGTAATACATATTCACTTGCTATCAAGTAGATATAACAAATATTATTTTAAAGCGTAAATAAAGAGCTTGCTAATGCATTTTAGAACATTAGTATAACAATTAGTATTAGTATTAGAACATTAGTATAACAATTACAAAGTGAAAAAGAACAGATTATTCTGCAAATTACTGAATAATACGGAAAGAATTACGTTAATCGCGTCGCTTTGTTGATTTGTCAAATCAATGAATTAATTATCAAAACCGTCGGTCAGTTAAAAATATCGCATGCACGTTATTCGAGAGAGTCAACAGCATTATATAAAATCCGTCTTATAATTGACCGGAACGTGCAGAAGAGGTAAAAAAGAAAAAAAAATTGCTACTTCGCGCAGTGTTTCACAAAAAAAATTACAGGTTTCGTTGCGGATCCATGAAAAAAAGATCAGATATCATCTGAGGTGTTAAATAATCCTTCCAGATAGGCGAGTTAATGCAGTTATGAGCGAATAATTAAAGGTCCGCCGGCGTTTTTTCAGCACGAATCTCATTACTCACGTTGTGAGCGTTCGATCTGTTTTATTACTGTTATTGTTCTTATATTTTTTTCTCGATAAATCGGCCAGATGTTAATTGGATCTTAGATCGAGCTGTGTTGCAACAATCGGCGAAGATCAAAGCAAACGGGAAAATCCGAGAAGATATTAATTCGAAGCGACTAATTGGCAAACATTCGTTAGTATACGAGATGCGGAAGATCATTTGTAAATTTCTACAAGTCTCGGTGTTAGATATTGATCAGAGGTGAATGTTAATATCTGTTTATGGGTCAGGATTTGCAAAAAAGAAAAGTAAACGAAAGATATACATATATATATATATATAGGAATAAAGAACTTACGAGGAATTTCATTTTGTTGTGCGAGTGGCTCAAAAGTTTGTCGATCCAATCGGGATATAATAAAGCGTGATGAGATTTCGAGTGTGATTGCCATCAGTGCCGAATGCGCTTTTATACGAAACTACCGGACCCCACTTTCCCTGCGATCATACTGGTGTATATACTCAAAAACGAGAAAAAACATACCATCCAGACTCAAGAAGGAAGGACAAGGTGAAAAAAGAAGGGAGAGCTTGGTTCATTCCATGAGGAGGAGGCCGCGATATGCTCGTACACAGAATCTTCTTCTACCAAAAATCTGACGACGTGATGACCTTTTCACGCGACGCCCGAATCGATCAGAGTTACATAATCGACGACGAGAAACCTGTTGGCATTGCCTCTTACTCGTCTTCCAGAAGATCACAATGCACCTGCTGTACAATATAAAAAAAAAAAAAAAAAAAAAAGGAAATGAAATCTCAATAAGAATTAACAGACAACAAAAAAAGGAGCATCGCGGTCCATAGAAAGTAAAAGCCGCGCGACGGAATTTCACCTCTCGCGTCTGATTTGGACATCCAGATATTTTTTCTCTAATTTCTAAATCAAGTTCGAGCGCGCGAGGAGCATATGCGATTTCACTTGAACGTGATGTGCGCGCAATTGGGATCGCACGTTTTTCTATACGTTTGTATTTAAAAAACTTATTTATTTTTTAAATACTAAAAACTCGTCCTCACGTATTTTTATTGTCTCGTCAGATCGTTTTTTGTGATTAGGTGGAATTTGCGTGATTCTGGAAATTTGTAGAATAGATTTCTTTTGAGAAGACCTTGTTTTTACTTACGCCGCATGATCGCGTGCGTGCCATCTTCGCGTTACCATCTCGATAAACTTAGACACTTATATCGCTCTAGGAAATGGGGAGGAAATGCGCTCCGTTGCTCTACGATTTACGCGTTTTGCTTTGCAAACAGTCGTTAAACCCACGTATGTTTTGTGTTTTAAAAATCCTTCTTCTTCTTATTCTTTCTTCGCGAAAGAGAAGATTTTATATGAACCAAAAAAATACTTTCAAATAAATTATTTTTATCAGACGATAAATATATATATATGAATGTTTTTTAGCTGCAGATTCGTGCAAGGTTTAGCATAAACGTAACAAGAATTAGCATGAAAAATTGATGTCGCGCGACTGCGATTCTTACGAAACGCGATTCTCGTCGAAAAACAAAATTGACCATAAATTAATTAAGAGATTCAGAAACGAAAGGAATACAGCTAATTTTGGACTGATCTCCTGATATGACGTAACGTGCGTGTAATGAGAAATTGTACGAGATTACATTAGACGGAGAAACATCATATGTAGCAATACACAGAGATTTAAATGCGTTCGGCGCTTTAATCTGTACAATATATTTAATTCGTAAAAATTGTGCGTGTGTGATTACAGAAGGGAGAAACATTTACGGAAGCTCGCTTGTGGAGACTTAACGCCCGATCGTACTTTCTCTTCTTGTTCTTCTCTTTGTCGGCACTTGACCGCGACTCTTTCCACTATATACGGCTATTTGCATGTTTTTCGAGCGAAACTCCCGATGAGTAAGATTGCATCAATAACTATACGCGACCGACATGTAGTCAACAACTGCGGCCCTAAGAGCTTCGATTAATACACGACCGGATGATTAATTGCTCGAAATTACAATGTACATGTGTATACAAATATAGAATGTACTTCATCTTCGCACGTGCAAGAGAAAGTGTAAAGCAAATAACGATATGAAACAGAATGTAAAGAAAACCTTTACACATGAATAATTTCTTACATTTCTTTCCTCGATAATTTAAAAGTAATTCCGCAAATTTTGTATCTAAAAATATGTGGTTTTCTACATTGAAAACTTGTTTTAGCATATCTGCGTGTAATTAAAAATTCGTGCAAGAAAGAGAGTTTCAAGGCGTGTGTGCCTGTGTGTGTGTGTGTGCGCGCGTTTACCACAAGACGTTGCGACATCGACCTTGCTTAAAAAAACGAATGTCTAAGCGCAGAAGGCTAAGTCGTTTTTTTTCTCTAACACGAAAAGAGGAGACGAAATTTCTCACAGCACTCTCGCGAGAACAATTCCTGTGCGATTGTAGCCGCGGCGAATGTCGGCGAAACGAAACGCCGGATCCATGCACGTGTATAGAACGCTGAAGCAAAAAAAAAAAACAAAAAAAAAACAGATAAAACGCAATTGAAGTGTTCGTTTTCGCTTGATGGCGTTACGTCTCTGTGGCGATTATTCAAGAAAATTGTTTCTGAATGATAGTGCTCGGCCGTTCTTACGTCATTGTTGTTTTCTGAATGAAACCCGCGTCTAATCCCCCCCCCAATCCTGCGAACAGGCCGCGATCAATCATTGTCACGCATGCGCCCATTTTCCAGAATCGTACTCTAAACAGTGATGTATTAGCGATTGATTTAATTAAAGCAAGCGTGTTTCTACACGCGTCACGTGACAAACTATGACGCCACATCGGAATTGCGTGGGAGCGTACGAAAGTTCTTCTCGCAATTTACATCGAAATAAATTAATTTTTTTTTGTCTTTGCTACTGGTGTTTTCGATAACACGGATTGATTAGAATTATCGCGCGCAGAACGCGAATTAATTAATTACTTGAATAACACTTGAAATCGAGATGAGACGCGCTGCCTCTCGACGCGATGTCTCATAGATATGATCATAGTCTATATCCGACACACACTGTGAGAGAATACGCGTGTGCAATTAATTCTCTCTCGCGCTTTGAATTAGACACAACGCGCGGTGTGAACAAACGTCCGTCTATAAATGCCGCGGTGACGACTTAATTATGCGCGATGACAGATCGCTATAATGTCAGATTTCCTTTAATCAATTTTGCAGTTTGCGAACTACCGCAAGCTCAATGTGTCGTCAGCAAAGCACATTTCACGCACATGTCTGTTTAGGACAATTCTTAATGTCTAATGAAATTAAAAAAAAAAAAAAGAATTACTCGCGCAAAAATTAATCGCGATGGTAGTCACAAGGTTTTTGTGAATCGAAAAAAATCTTCGACGATTGTCACCGAGTTTTACATATATTCGTAAATGTTTGATAACCGACTTCCGATCGCATTTCTATGGCCGCACAACGGATGATAAAACGGAAAGCAGTTTTATTTCGTACATATAAAAAAGATTCGCAGTGAAAACAGCCAGCCAATTAGCAAGTAAATCATTTCGAATGTTTTTACTCGTACGTGTCAATCTTATCAATCTTGTTATCCTTGTGACTAGTTTTGTGGAGGTCGTAACGAAATAGAAGATTCACAGGACATTATGCAAACCGGCATCTCCGTTTCCGCGTGATCACGTTTGCATGGGAGCGTATTTCTTTCTCTAAAAAGTGTATATCGTACACGCGTGTATTAGTAATTTCCGCGCCGTGTGTAACATGTTGTAACAAATTATTTAAATGAAATTATTGAAACAAACGCGCGCGACTATGTATAAATGATTGTTTCTGATTCAGTCGTGTAAGAAAATTGAAAATGCTGTTTAGTTACATAGTTGTTTGTTGCCTCTTTGACGCGAATATCACGCAAGATATACAGAACGATTGGTAAGGAGTGCCGTATAGTTTCGTCATGAGATGTTTTATATTGTGGATTAATACCGGTTTTAACGAAGATCGCGCGTGTGTCATAATCTAATATATAGTTTATTTGCATATAAATTCTATGAAACTGACACCGCGCTATTCATCATCATCGCGTGTGTATATCGACTGTACATCAGACAGCTTTGAATTCAATGAGGCAGTGACGTACTCAAGTAATTGATCTCGCGATGATGTGGTACATAAACATCAATGCGATATTACGCATTTACGCATCGTGGGAGTCAAATCACATCCTAATAATAACAACAAGTAGCTGCTCTTGCGTTTTATCAACGCATTATCAACAATAGTTTTTGAGATTGGGTTTTTCTTCTTGTAAAACATGTGTCGTTTTTTCTTTGTAAGAATCATATCGCGAGCAAAAAAAAAAACAAAATCATTGCGTAATATTTGGGATTTCAAATCCTAACGGCAAATAAAAATATAACCCGAGAGTAAAATAAATCCCCGTTTAGCGTTAAAGCATCATTGAACGTCAGTCAACGAATATTTTAACATAAAATCGCGTGATATGGCACGAGATGATCGAACTATCAATTACGTACTCGTAAGACGTAAAATATACATCTTCACGACTTCATACGCGAGACGTGACAGCCGCTAAAAATATAAGTATATCTAATAAACAACACAAACTCTCTCTTTGTTTTTCTTTTGCCACAATTGACAACGATACACATTCGTGACTCGTAAATTGCCGGTCTGATTAAATATCTCGCGTATTTACTATTAAAAAGAAACAGAATTAGCTTTTTTATATAGGTCAATAGATAATAGAATACGAAAGTAATAAAAGTCAAATTAGTAAAAGCAGAGAGAAGCCTGAGAACGGCCATGAGCACATTTTATATGTTCCCGTCCTCGAACGCCGCGATACACACGTTTTGTAACTATGTTCCACGAGCCAATCGAGTGGATAAAATGCTACGTCCACAAATTTTACTTCTTTTAAGTAAAATATACTTCTTTCTATTCACAACACACACAAAATAAAAAACAGTGAAAGTTCAAAACATACAGTAAATAATATGGCAAATATCAAGTCCGGCTTTTATTCATGGACAAATCTTATATTTATTGTAAGTTATATTTATTGTAAGTTATATTTATTGTAAGTTTATCACAGTTTATCACAGTAATCAATAAATCAGTACGCGCTACAAAATCATAACATAATTAACATTAAAATAATCTTAATTATAATATAAGGCATTTTGTGATTGTGTTTCTGTTGACCATATGTCACGAAAAATATCAATTGTTTAAAATCGACGAGGAGATAATCAAATTTGGATTGTCTTTTATATGATCTATATATAATCTGTATAAATTATTTTCTGTTCTGTTACTATTGTCTCTTTGATCTTGAAAATATAAGTTTGTAAGTTCTCATATTAAAATATCTTTATACTCGTGTTTCTAGCGTTATAATCTACGTCACATTGACTTCATACTCATCTAGAAATATTAAAATATTACCCAGAAGAGCGCTCTAATTTTCGTATCTTCTAGGCAAATGATGAGACAACTTCAACATTAGGTCTTTGTGAATGAAAATGTTCAAATTTGGTACTGTCGAAGCCAAAAGATTGATATCCGTTTTAGTAACATGCGAATAATGTCTGAAAAGAAATAAGAGCATTTGAAATATTGTTTGTTTCTAGTGTTTTTTGTTTTCTACAATTACGATCTATCTAATAAATAATGTCTTCAAATGATTACATCTACTTACATATTTACTAATATTTGACATAAAATAGTAGTGGAATATATCTACAGTTCCTGTAGATTATTTCTTCAACTCTGTTTTCGGCAGATAGAAACCTAAATCAAAATAGTGTGACTTTTTTTTATTGTTATCATATATTGCGCAACAAGAAACTATTAATTTTTTTGATAATATTGTATATTGAAACAGAGAAAAAGAAAAAATTATAACAAATATAGAATATGCTATACATGGAGTGATCCGCAAAGTGTAGTACTATAACAGTGTCACGTGTACTGTGATAGCTATAGTTGGTAAAAACATATTTGATGATATAACAAAAAGTTATAATAGAAATTATTTAAACGTAACAAACTGTAATTATGTAATTAATGATAATTTTTTTAGTAAAATATAAACTTAAAAAGTAAAATATATCTCATCAATATTAATATAATATTCCTCGATAATCAATTCCTTAAGTACCCGGCATTGTTGTTGTAGGTTATCGAAGAACATGTTTCCAAGAATATTGTCAATGTGGTTCTAAGAAGTTTTCATACAGCAACATTTGAGACGGGAGAATAGGCTCTTTGCGATAGAGAGATTTATCTTCTATTAGTTCTGATAATTTTTCGCAACACCTATAAAACAATTCCAAAAGAAAATCACACAAACCTTATGTGTATAAATGAGCTTGTTTGTCGTTCTAAAAGATAAAGCTTGTCAACAACAGCAATGTCATACTGTTGACGCTATCTATGCATCGTTCGGATATTTGTCATTGCTTTACGTAAAGAAAAATAACTTGCACATTTAGAGCTTACTTGTTTTTTATCAACTACTTCATGTTCTATCTTACTGCTTTCTCTAAATTCTTTCTCAAAAGAAAATTTGTTCAGATCCATTTTTATTTTTTTATTTTTTTTACACCTATATGAAAAACAATTAATAATTAGGAAGAGAAAAAAAAGACAAATATACATATAAAAAAATCAGAATAATTTTGTTTGTGCTTACGTTTGGTAAAACTAATAACAATGATTATGGAACCACGTAGAAGGACTTCAAGTTTCTGGATGTCGTCGAGACACGTAACATATGTGTACCAATATCTCTGTCAAAGATACTGAACACAATGCCGAAAGTTCGACACATAAACTTTCTCTTTGAATTGTAACTGTCAATCCCACAGCTTTTTATTCCAGCCTATAGTGTGCTATTTTACTGTCATTTTTATTACCTTTGTTTATCTTTGATTGACACACTACTTACGTCGCACTTACTTATGCACGTGTGCCATCTCTTTATTGGTTTCTAACAAAAGGTACTAGACCAAGTATTCATAGTATTGAACGTTTCCACAAAAACTTTTCTAAATTGCAAGATCTGATTCTCTCCTTGATAATCAACGTTATATGAAAGATAAGATAAAACCAAGCTAGCGAAGTGATAATATTTCTCCGAGTTAGGATATTTAAAATTTTAATATGAATATATGGATCCGAAGTGCAGCTTTAGGTACCGTGAGAAGAAAAGACAGATGATCTTCTATTGTGCGATCTTTTGCTCTTGACTCTGTAACTGTATAACTATAGATTCCTACTTTTCCTACTCACAATATTCCCGATATAATGGAGAATTACAGCACTTTTGTGTTGCCTTTATTAATCAGATATTTATAGTTTCACGATGAAAAAAAAAAGAGAGATGGAATAAGTCATACATGTGCTGTGGCACTTGTACTAGATTGTTAAAATATATATTTTCAATATTATCACACTTCAAGACAAAAATACTTTTATAAACATAACAGTAAGCAAATAATTATTTTTAATAAACAAAAATGTTTTAAAAAACGTTCTTTTTATCGTGACGAATGAAACATATTTCATTGTTCATAATATTGTTTGATACATAATGAGCTTAAATGAAGATTGTAAGAATAAAGAAGGAATGATAAAATGGATATCTGGAATATCTACAAACGATGCTTCGTCGCGCCACACATATCTAGTATTATCTGTATTAATCATTAGTATAAAAAACATGCAATGTGCTTTTCATCTTTTTCATTTACAAACTTAGAAAACTTTAAAAATACACACATGTTGCAGTAATCGTTTAATATGATTTATATTAAAGAATAAAGTGTAAACGTGGTCTCGCGGCGAGGGCTGCGAATGGGAGATCCCGAAGTCAAATTCACACCGTTGGATTTTTCCGGGTCGGTCTCTTTCAAATCGACTCTTCTCTCAGAAGAATTATTACTCACACAATTTTCGAAGAAAAGAAAATAAAACTGCTCATTATCCTTTAAGGAACCATATACGGTATTATCTTTGAACTTTTACCGCGTGCTTCGCTGATTGGTCAGTCGGAAACATACCGCCCAGTCGTCGAGTTCACGCGGTGGGAATCGCGCACGAGATAGCATACACGCAGCATCGCTTATTTAGCTCAGTGTACGCCGTGCAGTCGGCGACCATCGGCGGAGGAGAGATTCAGTTTGTGCGTATGGGTAAACCGTAAATGACACACAAACGACGGCAAACTAACTTCGTACGTACGTGTGTCTCGTACGCGTGAAGGAACAAGGAATCTCATTTATGATACGGAAAACGTGACAAGACACGAACAGTCCACGTGGAGTCTGTGATATAAATTGCGGGATTAACTGTCAACGCTGAGAGTTGTGCGAAGAATCACCTCGTGGTGTGGATTTAGCGCGAGTTGCCGCGCGATTTGTGTGTCTCAGCGCACGCGCTTCGGCCGCAATACGAAATTTGTGAGTAACTTTTATTGAAACTTTAATACAAACAAAATGTCATTGAACTCATGGCAATGAGATTTCTCAGTGTTTGCATTGACTGATGTTTGTAGCGCGCGATTTCAACGTTACTCAATTAATTATGCATGTGTATCTGAAAATATATACTATCTATGTGCGCGTGATAACACGTAACAGATTAGAATATACTAATTGTAAGCACATATATTTGAGAAGTTATTCGAAGACTCATCTGCTTCTGATTTATACTAATTGCACAGATGTGTGTGCGTGCTAAATAAGAATGAAAATAAATCAAATAAACGTTAAATCTTTCCGCGATGTCCTTGCTGAACTCACACGCGGAACAACGTATGTAAGATTGGATCAGGAAGAGGCTACGTGTTTGAGATCATTGTAAATGTTCATCATTCGTGACTGACTGAGAACGAAACAACCAATAGCTTTCAAGATGTAACAATATATCCACTTGTGGATCATTAAACAATAATAATAACAATAATGCAAATTGATTATAACACATGAAACAAGTAACAATAGAGTCTGCTAAAAGTCCGAGCACTTTTTTTCTCTCTTATTCTCATTGCTCAGTCTAAGGGTTATTGACGAGAGAATAGCAAACGCGCTGGATGTGCACGCGCTGTGTCTAGTTACGTTCTGCGTTTTTTTGAACCGTGACTTCGATGGATATTTTTCGCACGGTTTACGCCGATGCACGCACACGTACGACGCGGATGTCAGATTAATTTTGTTTGCTTGTTTATTTGTTCTATTACGCCGATGCAACTACAGCAAATGGATAATAAGATAATGTGATATACGTGAACATGACACAATAACGTCTGCATATTTGCGTTATGCACCGCTGGTGAAAGAGTATGTGTAGTGACGCGCTGATAGAGAGAGAGAGAGAGAGAGAGAGAGAACGCTATTACGAGACAAAAGGATGTCACTTGAGATCTTTACTACAGTTTACATTCTCTTCCGTGTGATCGAAAGAGGCCAATTGCTCAATTGGTTTCTTGTTTATCGGAAACGGATTATCAGACATTAAGAAACAGACCGATGATGCGCATAAATGTTGATAAGACAATCGAGATACGCATAATCAATAGATTTACTCTATCAGCAAAGACTTCAAATCTAAAGTCGATCTATTTTTTTATCCAAGATAGAGAATTCCAATCGTTAATCTCTTTTTAGCGACTAAAAACAAAGTAAAGACAATAATTTGCGGAAGTAAACAGAGATCGAGCGAATTATATATTTATTCACGTGTGCGCGATTCACACAGGCTTTACATAACTGTAATAATTATAATGTATCTTTTCGTAGTGTGTGTGTGTGTGTGTGTGTGTGTGAGTGCGCGCGACTCTATTCATGTTACACCAGCATTGACTGACACGTTCGCACGTTTCGCGATACGTGCGAATGCAGTCTCGGAAAAGACTGTGTTAATCGGCACGTGTAACACGTGTGGGAATCATTTCGCTATTCTTTTACGCGCACCCACGACACTCTTGTTGGTTAAGTCAGGAATATGAAAGAAACTGTTATTTTCAGACGTTCTTCGCAACTTTAAAAAAAAGAATAATACTCTTTAAAAGAATAATACTGTACAATTTAACATTCGTTAAAGAGGAAACAAAACGTCAATCCTGTCGAGATGTTCGTGGCGGGATAATCTCATCGAAAATTGGTCCACTTTTATGTGAGAAAGAATCAATAATAATAATCGAGTGTACACGCACGTTATGTCCGTATATAAAGTAGGAATTTTAAAGCGGAGAAATTCAGAGGAATATCACACAGGAAGTTTTATCAGTTTGTATCGCGTAGACGCAATATCGCGTACTGAAGAAACTATCTTTAGATTTTTCTCTTTCTCTTCCTTGCAAGAAACGCGTATTTTCTCACGTGTACGTGTACGCCGCATGCATTAATGCTTTGCAAAATAATTGGAAAACATTTTTCTTTTTTAACATTTAGAAATTATTTCGATGAACATACATCTCGCTGTCACTCGTCGCATATTTTCATTAGTCGGTCGTAGAAGTAATTACATCTTCGAGCATTTAATGTAGCTAAATGGCTGGGACAATTAAATAAATTTTGCTAAAGCTTAGTTACAACACGAATGACATCTCCACAATCGCGATAGCGACTGCTAATAGTGACAACAGTCTGTTCACGAAAATTTCGCTCCCGTGTGTGTGTGTGTGTGTGTGTGTGTAGTTATCACAATATCGAGTAACACTACCGTTCAACTATCTGTATCGCATACGTTATTAGATTACCATTGACGCAAGAATCGCCTTACACATATTTGCGAAATAACTTTCGTTTGCGAACGCGAAGTCGCAGTATGTCACTTTGGAAAAATCGATCGAAAGTTTTACGTAACCGACCGATAAAATTAGCTGCGTTAATACTTTCGATGCAACGCGACCCGCATATGTACATGCTCGTCACAAGTGCATCATATGTGTATATTTTTATATAATCAGATAAAATCGATCGATAAATTTCGCAAGTGAATAGGATTGAAATCCGTCCAAATCTCTCGCGAATATAACCCGAAATTGCTCGATTTCCGGATAAATGTTCAGAGCGATTCCGAGGATCTCGTTTGAAGTGGCGATGGCACTTCGGTGACGTCACGTTGGGAGAGAGCGAGGTGTTCAAAGTAGGCCGCGCGGACACGAGAAACGATCGGACCTATTGGCCATGAACGAATCGTCGAATCGAGTTTGCTCGATGTCACGCAACGAAAAAAAGATTTTCTTAATTCACGCTGATTTGAATCAATTTTTTATTTTTTATTTTTTTTAGAGTATTCACTCACGCGCGCGTTAAGATGCGAAGCGCCGTTCGCGTATTCGCGAAGGATGTCGTAAAAACTTCAACAAGACACATCTGACTTGTTGCACCCGCGAGGAATACCGATTTTATTGGAATTCGACACTTTCTCAAGTCTTTCGAGAGTCTCGTGTGAGAAAATTCCGAATTGTCGGTCGCCACAACACGCGGGCCATCTTCGTTCGTATCGTTTATCGCGTAATTAAATATAATGCGCACACGGCGTGTATCTTCACACACGCGTGTGAAACAACTTTTGAGTTATTCTGATATTTATATAGGTCAGATGTCTCTCCGGATCTTACTTTCCAAAGTGAAACACATATATATATGCTGCTGATTGAACGTCTGTCAAATGACGATGTGATGAAAACGCCGTTGAATCTCGTTAGACACTTGTAAAAGACGCGAGAATGTGCGCGAGGCAGGAAAAACGACACGCTACTCGTTCAAATATGATTTTATATTCAGGTCGCACACATGTTCAAGTGAAATAATGAACGCGTTCGTCTAGGAGACCTTAACCGCGTATCTCTCTCTCTTCTCGCGTCTCCGTTCGCTCGTCAAGTTCGCATCCTTCGCGTAAATAAACATAGCTTGTGTGGTTTTCTGATCACGCGTCTTTCTCAGACTCTCGGATCGAAATACAGATTGTTGTACGCATAGGAATGTCTATGCGTAAAGAGACCGTTTACGTCGCGAGAAAATAAGATATCGAGAAAAGTGCGCGATTTGCTAAAATTAGAATTGATATTATCGAGACATCCGCTCATTAGTGTGTCTCATAGGCTGTTATTATAATTATGAAAATATCTGTATTAAGTCGCTTGTGATAAACGGTCTCAAAAATAAAAGTAAAAATTAGAAAAGGACCTAAAAAAAGCAAAAAGCAATAAATATATTGAGTAATTTCTTCGTTCGGATATTTCGATTACATATACACATATAACTTAGAAATATCTCTAACAGAATAGAAGAAAATCGCAGATTATAAGATTCATGACGGCAAACTCGCTATTATTACAAAATTGTTGGTATAAAATCAACGTTGGAGATAAATGCGATGATTTTTTTGACTAACAATAAAGCGCGTACACAATAATGTTGCATACTGAGAAAACGTGATATTGACAAGTCGGGTGAAAGGGTTATCTTCGCGAACGCGCTTTATATAGAAGACAAAAATACAGAATGAAATATGAGAGAAAAGTGAAAGGATTGGGAGAGAGAGATAAAGAGACAGTGTGTGTTATGTCAATAATTTTTATACTTTTGCCACTTAAAATAAAGATATTGTTTTCTGATAATCGATATAGGAGATAATTTATCTACTAGATTTATGATTTGTATAATCTTTTGCTTCATTTGAAGAGCTACAGATATCAAGTGGATGGAATATGAACGTGAAAAGAAACGCTGATATGTTAGAAAAAGTTTTGCTTGAGAAAATTTTATACGCGATTTTGAAAACGCAGCAGCGCGTAAAGCGAAAATAAATCGACCCAATGATACAATGTTCATTCAATCAAGTTGAAAAAAGAAATAGAATGAATTTCATCGACCAAGGTTAACGGTGAGACTCATTGTTCGCTGCTTGTCAGCTGCAATCCCTTTTGTGTCTAGTGCGGAAGCGATCCCGTTACCGTGCGATCGAATTTAATGCCTTTAACAGGAATTGACACAACAATGAACCGATCGAAGTTCAATGGATCGATACAAGTTACATAAAAAAACAAGACAAAAAGACTCTCCTCAATTGCAAAACGCAATCAAATTAATAAATTTATGAAATTTACTTATTTACTGCCACAATGTCAAGAATTCGATGAATTTTCATCGCACGCGAGAAGTCGCGGCGAGTCGTTCGTGATGAGTCAACGATTATATCCAGCGGATGTCTTTAAAATTAAGGGAAAGTTCTTTAATGAGAGAGAGAGGAGACAACCTGTGTAACGTTACTTTTGTATCGACCAGGTGTGGTCACACGCTGCATCCGTTTCTCTCGCTACGACTTCTCTCAGAAAAGTCGTAACGTTCTTTTTCTTCGCTTTCAAAATCACTTCGTCGAAAACTAGAGATATTAAACTTCGAGTTTATTTGAGTTTGTAAACAGTATTGTGACAGACTCCTATGTCGTGTAATATATATTCTCCGAATATTCGATCTTTCAACAGACAAATGAGATTATTAACTCTTTCGCGCGATTAAGTTTCTTAATAAATTCGTTAAAAATTCTTTATTACGTAATTCGATAAAAAAAAATAAATATAAATTTCTAATGAATCGGTCTTGCATAAAATCTTTATTGAAACGTTACGCTTTTTGTTTCCATAAAAACAAACATAAAATTGATACAGTCGAATTTGCATCAAGGAAATATTAATGTTCTGCTGTAATATCTCGTGTGTGCGTCTCATTATCATCGTACGCAATCAATCAGCTGTTCGTCCGAATAGAGTCGTTCGTAAAACACGACGCGTTACATCTGTCGTCAATTGAAGTCTCAGCAAAACGGGCACGGAATGAATTACACTCGCGACAGCAGAGTTGATCGATGATCAACGATGATCGATCCGTGAAATATACTCTATTATTAAAACGACTCTTTTTTCGCGCGCGTTTTCTAGCCGGGAGCGTAATTTCTCGACGATGTCTCTCCGTTCACCTTCGTCTCTCTCTCTCTCTCTCTCTCTCTCTCTCTCTCTCTCTCTGCGTGTCATTCTTTTCCGCACGAGGAGAATCATTTCTCTTCTTTTCTTCGAGTTCCGCACACAGAAATTTCTCTCACAGAGACAGAGAAATCTTTTTAGCATCTCGATGCTACATATAAAAAGCATATCGATTATAGACCGAGGGGCGAAAATATGTGCCAAGAGAAAATTTATTACTGGTTTAAAACGAAAACACTGATTCTCTTCGATCGCGCGCGCGATGGAAATATTAATCGAGCGAAGATAGTATCTTAATTACATAATCGTTACTTTGCCTCATAATCTTCTCTTCTCTGTTCGATCATCCGATCGGATTTTCTTGCAAAATGTAGATCGCTTTCCTAAAATAAATCAGTGAAACCTACTCTGGATATACGTTAGATAAGTTCGCTTCGTCTCGTGATGCATCTTGTTAAACGGCGTGTATTTTCTCAGGCGGAAAAAAAGCACACTGTTCCGTATCGTCGCGTGTCGTGCGAAGAAATTTCTGTATCTCTTGCCCGGAGAAAGAGAAAAAGAGAGAACCGCGTCGATGAAAGTAAACATTTTTAGCAAAATTATATATCTCTCAGATTAGCGAAACGTTAGAGACGCATTGCCCGTCATTCGACTCGAGCGACGACCAAAAAATTATACAATATCAGCAAATAACAAGAAGAGGTTGTCGCGCGATTTGTCTGTCTCGTTACGCGGTTGCGTGATAAGGATTAATTAGCGTGTTTGTAAAATCATTTGATAAAACGTTCAAAGTACATATAATTTACAACAGACGATCATTGTCGTGGTGGTAATAATAATGTGTGCGCGAAAATAAAAACAAAAGACAGAGTTTCCGGTATTAAAAAGAGAAAAAGAATAACAAGATATCGCGTAAAATCTTCTGATAATAATTTTCATTATTATCAGAACAATGAAAGTGGATCGTTCGAGCGTCTTTATTCAGACAAAAACTAAAAAAAAAAAGAAAACGATCGCGAGAATAACAGAGCAACCACTTCCTCGACTTTTCCACGGATGAGATTGCGGGAAAGAGGAAATTACGCCGCGGCAATGATCTTAACTATCGCCGACGAAAGTGGGATTCCTAAATATCGCTCGCTGATCCGGAAAGTGAGAAAACGAATCGAGGAAGAAAATCCCGTGTACCTGTATTTTTCAGAAACTGAGGATAGGAAACTGGGAACTTTGTAAAGGAAAAATTACGAAAAGTAATTTTTGATGACAAAATTAGATCATGTCAACCGCGCGATCTTTCATGTCTTCGTTCCCGCGAGAAATCACGGCTGCCGTGTGAAGAAACAAAATACGTGACGTATGAAATTTTGCGCGCGCGTAATTTCGCGATTACGACTGCTCGCAGCAAACGAAAGTGGACGGTGGCATCGTACAGATACTTATTTAGATTTGGAAAGTTACCGTTGCGCGGAGAAGAATGTGAATAAGCTGCTTTAAAAGTGTCTTTCGAGCGACATTATATCTCGCGCGATACACCTTCTTAGTTTTAAATATAAATTTTACGGGGGGAGGGGAAATTCTTCGGAAAACTCTTTGCATCGGTTTCGCAACGTTCATCTGCTCAGTAAAACTCGAAATATTGCAATTTTTCAATATCATTCTTGCGCGTATATAATCTACAATATCGTCCGAAATCATGTTTTCGCGCGACTTTCTCTTCAATTTTACAAATACATTCATTTCTGTGTTACGAACGCACGATTCTCTCACATTATGTACGATGCGAACTCGCAATTTCGTTTACTCGCTAAATTTTCTTTTTATCTCAAAAGCGTATTTCTCTTTATGCTGCCGGATTCCGCATCGTTGCTTCAACGAATTCCTTTGTTACTCTCCGAGTCGACTTTCATCCTCCGATCGAGAAGGAGAAGAAACGCCGGCGAGCAAGCACACGTATGTGGCACACAGTCAGCCATGATTTCACGCGTTGTAAATTAACCATGCGTGGCCATTCATGCCACCGGTACGTGTATCTAACTTCTTTCCCCAAACTCCCATCTAAGTCATTAGACGTAGCGCTGTCGTGTTAATGCCGCGAGAGGAAATTACCGAGAGGCTATCAAACGCGCGCGTGTTGCGTGCTCCGGCGCGTGTGGCGATAGTGACTTTCATTTGGCGAGACATTGTACAGAGCGGGAAAGGTCGCGAGAGCGATGTATATCCGTGATCGTTAACATTCGGAAAAAGATGCAGGAAATGTCTCTCTCGCGGCTTCCCTGTCCGTAACTTGTTCAATTCAAAACATGACACATTTAAAAAAAAAAAAAAAAAAAAAAAAAAAACCAGCTCAGGAAATTTGAGGCAGATTTCTCGTTCTATATATAATGAAAACTATTCTTTACAAGTAATTAGAAGAATGAAATCGCAATTTGCGCCGTTAACAACGATTGCACGTCATGAGTTACCCGTTAATTAACGTGCTACATATTTTTCTCGATTATCGTCGGTATGTTGTCCTATTTTTCGTTAATTACTGAGAGTTTTATCTTCTTCCTCTCTCGCAATCGAATTAGAATTTTTGTATTTATCGAGTTAAAAGTCGTGTCTTCGCTTGGACATTTCATCAGTCCGCACGCTCGACGTATCTACTTGAGTAATTTGAGCTTGCGTAAATTTGCACATACGCGACGAGCTCTTAAGAATCTTTTCTTTCGTTGGGTATCGCGGTGGTGGGTCAGATAACGGTCAGCCGCGTATTCCACTTGGCTGGCCTGCTCGCGCCTCGATTCACCGCTTCGACTCGTAATTTCAGCCTCAACACAGAAATTCGAAAACAATTTTCATATTATTAATCTAGAAAAACGAAACACAATCAGAGAAGAAAATTGTTCACCTACACACAACGCTCTTCTCTTGAAAATAGAATTCCTCGCGATTGCGAAGTGTGAGACTGACTAAAAAGTCAAAACAGTTTTATAAAAATGAAATACGCGCAATTGATATCGCACAAGCGTCCTAATATAGAAGGTGAAAAATAAATTGACGACATATTAGAAACCCGGTCTCATAATATATCTGCTTTAGAAAGCTCGAACGTAACCGATTCGCCTTAACAAGCCGAGTTCTTGATCGCGCGCGTCCAACAAAGAGTTTGTTCACACGGCTGTTACACTCAATGATTTTTCATTTTGACAATGTCGGGAAAAAGATTAAAAGAGAGAAGCGGACAGAAGAAAGACGAAAAGCGGGCATATCCGGAAGTACAGCAGAGCACGTGATTTATCACGCGGTAGACGCGATTTTGCCTGCAACTTTCGCCGAAACTGATCCCACTGACCCACTGTAGCGTCCAATTCAATGAACGACCAATTACTAAGCTTCGTGAAATTTAAATGAAACTACGTGGTGCACATACGTAGCACATAGTTACAAAGTGACAGAACGAACTTTGGTCTACATTTCCTCTCGACTTTCTCGTTGCGGAAAAAAATAAGACAAAAATGATCCGAAAATCGTTAACTGATAATTAAGACGAAGATGTGTTGAGATATTTACTGTAGATATGTACTGTAATGCATAACGATGTTGAAACACGATAGATACTATAATCTATTATGTGTGTGTAACATAGGTCATACCACAGCTATTAAATAAGCTTGTTGAGAAGATGAAATCGAATATTAGGGCAAAAAATAACGTACACGTGCATCTTGAGTTTTTTGGCTCGCATCTGCCCTGTTTCATGGCTATTGAGTACATAATTCTCTTCTTCTATGTGAAAAGTATGTTAGTCAAAATGAAAGATACAAAAAAAAAAAAAAAAAACACAGATGCCGCAGACATTAAACTCATACGCATCATCTCGTGCTAGAATCGTGACACGTGCAGCCTTGACATACACGTGCTTCATCGTGCGTGGAAGTACCATGTAATTCATCTCGCATAATTTACTCTAAACGTTTCCGTCTCGCCTGCTGCAATTCATGTTCTTATTGAGTTGTTCGAAGAGTTCATAACAGGTTTCCGTCATCCGAAGAAGACAAAATCACTAATTGAAAACAGCTCATTATGCGAGAGACATTGCGCAAGTACTAAAATCATCGAACATGCACGACAGCATTTACAAAAGCTAAATTACATGAGTCTCAGCTATTAAATTTCACTTAAAAAACACTACTTTTCGAAGAACTCAATATTTCAGACCTTTTCTCAGCGATTTCAATTCCGAATAACAGACACGGTGATTCACAAAATCGCGCGACTCATTTCTCGACGCGAATTATCCAATAGATTCCTTGTCGACGTCATTTGTCAAATTGTCGGGACGTTGATTTATCAATCGAGACTTCGTGAAAAAATTTTAAATTAAATCGATTTCATTTCTCTTGCTTGCTTTTTGCAACTCTTGAATAAAAAAAAAAAAAAAAAAATAGAGTCAATGTAATTTTTTTTTGTTTTGTTTTGTTATCTATGAAAATATTTGAAGCTCCTCAAGGAGAAACTTCCGTTATTAGCACAGATTTCAATAACGCTTTCAGAAAGAATTTGAACCAATCCGTTGATTTCGATTCGATACTATGTGTATGTGTGTATGTCTCGATTCAGAGACGAGGTTTGTTATTATTTCTCACGCGTTTAAAGAACAGCCTTGACGAGCAGCTGTACCGATGCCGTTGTAACCCACATCGTTGTTAACCCACTTAAAAATAACAGTAACCGGACATGGCCCACTATGTGTCCGAAAATTTCGAGCAGTGCAATCGTGACACTAATCAGGCGCGTCGTTGCCTGATCAAAAATAAAATTCTCTTCATTAATTTTTTTTTAAATCGTTTTTCTGTCGTGCTGGCGTGAAAAACTAAGGTACACATCTATCACGACCGATATGAAAATATCGATCGGAGAACTCGACGACTTCCTACATTTAATTCGATGCCTCGTTTATTGTCGAGGAAAGTGCAAGTTACGCTCTAGCGATAACTACAAATTCTTTTTCTCGATAATTGTAGACATCAGTGTATCGCTACATATCTTTGTCGGACGTCTAATGACAGTTTTCAACTGCTCGGCTTTGCGGTTTGTTACGCATAATGCGCAGGCTACAGAATTGTTCGGAGATTTTTTTTTTTTTTTTTTTTTTCGTTTGAATCTATCGTGTCTCATCGGACGTCATTAAGACAGAGATAACATTTTTATTGTGTAGTATTTTTACGTACGTACTTCTATTCGTCTCTAAGACTGCCTAATATTTTATATAGTTCATTTTAGATTCATTTTTAATTCATTTTTTTTAAGTTTTATTACAAAGACAAGTATATTTATTTTATTATCTTTTCTCTCTCTTTCTCTTTTCAAATATCTATATAATTTTGTTCTCTATGTTTTTTTATTTTTACGATTACAGGTAACAATACCAAAGAATACAAAATAGCATGCCAAATCAAGGTCGGATATCCCTGAGCTACGTCTTTCTATTAAGTGTCTTTCTGACCAGTTCATTATGGATTGTTGTCGGTACGTATATTTTTAATATCGTAAAATTAAAACCTTTAATTCTTAGCTTTTTATGTTTTTGTTTTTCAAATAACAAAACTATTTGGAAAGACCAAGCACAAATTATATGTTCCCGTTAAATATAATATCACAATGCTAGAGGAAGAAACCCAGAGACAAATTGCACAACAAAAGCGAAGTAGTAAATACATATATTACAGCGTATCTCATTAAAGCAACTTACGTAATACGCAGAGGAGAATTGCGAGATGAACTTAACCAAATTTTACGGCGCGACATAAACGACAACCGCAACAACAAATATTACGTCGTCAACGAGATTTTAAGTCGCAAAATAGAGCGCGACTCCGGCCTTACGAGCTCTCAACCTCGTGACCTCTTTTTATCGAGAAAGTACTTATCGGGATTTGCATGCGATCCCATTGATTGTATTCACGGGAAATCATGCGACTTCCCTCTTGAAAGAACGCGAGTTATGGACTATTTCGAGCGTGACGGAGAAATTGTACGTTTTCGAGACGGGAAGCGTCTCGTGTATACGCGTAATACGTTTCGCGAGGAAGATCGGCATACTTTTATCGCGACACAATCTAGGATCGATTATTAATTGTCGCGCGCGAAGAATGAACCGTGTTTCTGTTCGCGCTAAACGATCCGATAAAACGCACATGGCGCGATTATCTATTTTCGTATCGTCCGTTAGAAAGTCTAATATTTCGTCGTCCGAGTGACAGAGAAAAGACATTCGCCGAATATGTCAGTTTTAGTTTAATCTGCGACATTCAGTTTCAATTCTGCTGAATTTGCGATATGTGATATTTGACGCAAAATAGTTTCAGACAATTTTACATCTCGCCGAAATTGCTTAGTCGTTTTTAGAAAACTTGGAATTCATAGAATTCCACGCGTTTATAGACGTGGTATTTAAAACACCTGCATCTTATCTGAAACGAGATGATTATTGGTAACAAACGCGGCATGTTCAGGCAAAACTTGTAATTGTCGCGTGATAAAGCTTGCGCGCTTCCTGAAAACTGTGTGTGTGTGTTGACAGACACATTTTCCGTGAATCGCGAAATTTATCTTCGATAGGATCGGCGGCTTGTTGCGCAACTTGTGGTGGAACAACAATTCGCCAAAAAAACAGAAATTATCGCGTTTCCGGAGTCAGAGCGGAAGTAACAGCGTCTCAATCATTTCATGGCTCAAATGGATGACAGCATCATTCCGGGTTGTTTTTTCTTTTTTTTTTTTTTTGCAGGAAATCCTATTCGGTTCAGGACGAAACGGGAAGGGGAGATAGCGTCGACCAACTGGACAGTGTTGGCCGACGAGTGGATCGCGGCGAAGGCGAGAGCCGCCGAAAAAATGGACGTGGCTCTGTTGCCGTTCAATGAGAGATTTCGGGAGCTGCCGCCCACGGCGCAGACCTTCGTCGTCAACGGCACCAGTTCGGAGGAATTGGAACGAGTAAGAGAATTTTACTTTGCATCTATGCTGGCATTGCCAATTTTGCGCAAGATTCTTCGTCTGTTAGATTGAAAATTTTCTGCTCCGAATGAATTTTTTAATGCAACAATTTACAGCAAGAAGTTGTCAATCTCAGATTGCGGATGTTCTACGGAAAACGTTTTAAAAAACTACGAAAAACAATTCATATCGTACGAATGGAATGATTTTCATATTTTTCTGCACATACGAAAGTCTTCAATTGTCTTACGACGAGCACGTAATTTATTTGTACATAATTTAAAAAGACAACGATGTTTACACGCTGATATCTACCGCGTTGCGTCACACAGTTGACGGAATCGATTTATTTCCACACTTTGTGTGACAAAGCGATTACACACACACACTCACGGCCGCAATCAGAGGCCGTTGAAAGCACATTCGATACACTCGATTAATGGAAAAAGTAGCATCCGCGTCGAGATTCGGTGTCTCTTCCGTAAATCGAAAGCTGCGAAATGCGCGTCTATTATTCCGTAATACGTCATTAAACGCGAAAATCGAAAGAATCGGCGGTGAAATTGAAAAGGACCATCGAAAAACTTTCTAACGCGCTCGCTTTGCTTTTATGATGATAAACGGGAAATTGATCCGAATCGATGCATTTTCACTTCTGCGTTCGTGTGCGGAGCTTTAATCAGCTCGCGTTTTCTCTTTGATCTCCGTGAAATCAAGTTCGGGAAAGCATTCATCACGTGGCACGAGCATTAGATAGGAATCGATAATGAATCATGTACTTAACTTATATACGTCGAGAATTATCTCCGCCGAGGAGAATAAAACCGCGAGTAAAACAAATGTTTACATCTGTATCGGAGGACTAGCTGCGATCCAGCTAGTATTTTTACAACGAAATATTTCGGATTGTCCAATAAATTGCTGGATAATCTAAAAGTAAAAATTGCTGTAAAACAATTCCAAATGGATGTGACCAACCGAAACAGAATTCTGCCAAGTTCAGGATTGTCATTGATGTTCTTCCGTGTTTCACCCTGGCCTCGCCTTTCTCAGATTTGTTTTCTCCCTTTTCCTCTTCCTCGACGGGGGAGAGGACGATGTCGCGCCGCGGCTCTCACTTTCAGTGCCAAAATACTTTCACCGTGGCGGATGCAGGTATACACTCCTCCTATTCGTGTGTTGTTGACATGCGTACATACGGCGGTGTCAATGACTTTCGCCCGCGAAAGTCGCGCGCGGATTCGTCGATACTCTTCTCCGGTTCGTTATTGCGTAAAAGAATCCTTACGCCGCGGTTCCTTCAATCTCGAAAAAACTAAGGCGCGCGTGAATTGCCGCGCGTATATACGAAAAAGGGAAAGTTGCACAGATCGAAATCGAGGCGCGGACAAAAGCTTGTAAGTTTTACTTCATTCGAGGCTGTTTTTTTTTTTTTTTTTTTTTTTTTTTTATAATCGAACAATTATAATTTAAGAAGACTGCATATGAGATCGAGTGATTAAGAACACGGAACGCAATGTGTCTGTGAAATTCGTTGTCTTGTCGATCATTTTGATCTAAATTCTCGCTATCGCACGCCTAATTGCAGTTAAATTATTCCCGGATGCTGTGGGACATGGAAACGATCCAACCGAGCGGTCATTTATCGGGATTCGTGGATAAAGCGCTCAAGCTGTTGGATTTAAGACAGGTGATGATGGAAGTCGAGACCTCCGTGATGTCCAAGGTCTCTTGCACCGCCTGCAAAGTCGGCGCCGGTTTGCTGCAACATTACATAAAAGTCGGCAAGAGTGACGAGGAGATCATGACCAACATTTATCAGTTCTGCGTGTCGCTCAACATTCAGAGTCCTCGAGTTTGCCACGGTGTTACCGTGCTCTTCGGAGTAAGAACTACTTTATGTTATTTTAATCACTAAGAAATTGTTTTGCAATCCGCTTTTTCCACATATTCTAACCACATTAGTACTGAACAAAAAAAAAATTAGAAAGAACGTTTTTTTTTACAAAACAAACATCTTGGTTGAATTCCAGAGGGAAGTGATCTACGTGTTGAAGCAGGTGAACATGGGTCCGGCGCAGATCTGCAGCTTCGTAATCGGTGACGCGTGCGACGACGCATTCAATCCGTTACACGAATGGGAAGTGGCTTTTCCGCCAATAGAGAAGCCGAAACACAACCCGCCGATACCGCCGCAGGAAGGTGCGCCAACTTTCAAGGTGCTGCATATCTCGGACACGCATTTCGACCCGTATTATCAAGAGGGAGCGAACGCGGAGTGCAACGAGCCGCTCTGCTGTCGTCTGACGAACGGTGCACCGTTGACAGCGTCGGGAGCCGCGGGAAGATGGGGCGACTATAGAAAGTGCGACACACCCAAACGAACGATCGATCACATGCTCAAACACATCACCGAAACACATTCAGTGAGCGAATCGTTCGAACAAAAGTTTAAGAGAACTATCTTGAGAGAGATATCGATAATAAATCTCGATTCTAGAATAAAAATCTCGTTCTTTTAATCATTAATAGTTATAAATTTTTTTGTATTTGCAAAAAGAAAATTATTTGCAAAACCAAACTCATCTTTGCTTGTTTTTTACAAATTACAGGACATCGATTACATTTTGTGGACGGGCGATTTACCGCCTCACGACGTGTGGAATCAAACGCGGGAAGAGAATTTAAAAGTTTTGCGCGACACGGTCGATCAGATGGTGGAGATGTTTCCCGGTATTCCGATTTTTCCGGCATTGGGCAATCACGAAAGTGCCCCTGTCAACAGGTACATCCGTCCTATTAATCGTACACTCAGGCACTCACGGACACTTACTTGCGTTTTATCTCGTTGCTCCACCACTTTCACTCTTCTGTGAAATATCATTTCAAATAAGATTACGATTCGCGACTCAACATCCATGTGAAATAATTTTCTCTTAGATTAAATTCCGAAGTTTTATCGCGTAGCACAGATACTTTACGACTTTAAATTGATTGTAGTCTGCGTTTAAGATAAATCGCTCGAAAGAAATGTTAAAACATCAAATATTTTCTACTTCACAATTAAATTCAACGATTTATGAAGGTATTTGCGGTAAACTTTTTTTTTTAAACGACGTAGAGCCTGTGCGCGATACTTGAACGCTCTTTTCAGTTTTCCACCGCCCTTCGTACCAGAAGAAAGCAATATCTCGTGGTTGTACCAAGAACTCGACAAACACTGGCGAAAGTGGCTGCCGTCCGGTGTGTCGCATACCGTTCTTCGTGGCGCCTTCTATTCGGTCCTAGTCCGGCCGGGTTTCCGAATACTCTCCGTCAATATGAACTATTGCAACAACAAGAACTGGTGGCTTCTTATAAATAGCACCGATCCGGTTAGCGAGCTGCAGTGGCTCGTGTACGAATTGCAAGGTGCTGAGATCAACGGCGAGAAGGTGCATATAATCGGACATATTCCACCTGGACATTCGGATTGTTTGAAAATTTGGTCCAGGAATTACTACCACATCATCAATCGGTCGGTTATTTAATCGCATATATCGTATCTTATTATCTAGCGCACTGTGGCAAATATCTTTGTGTGGTTTTATTTAGATATGAGTCAACTATCACCGCCCAGTTCTTCGGGCACACGCATTACGACGAGTTCCAGATATTCTATGATACATCAGACCTTGGTCGAGCGCTCAGCATCGCCTACGTTGGTCCTTCGGTCTCGCCTTACTATGATCTCAACCCCGGCTATCGCATATATTACGTCGACGGAGACCACCCCAAGACCACAAGAGTAAGCGATACATATTCATGTATAATTATCGTTTCATATATTTAGCGAAATCAGAAAATAGAACACATGGATGCGTTATATAAATCGATAAGATATAATTGTGAGAATATTCTGTGTACATAGTCCTTGAACGCGTCATTTAACAAACACTCATATCTATAATCTAAATAGTTACACAATAAGTGACTGCAGAGCAAAAATTAGAAACTATTTTTCTAGATGGTCGTCGATCACGAAACCTGGGTAATGAACCTCAAAGAAGCAAATTTGTACGATTATCCTATTTGGCATAAGATGTATAGCGCGCGACAAGCCTACCAAATGGCATCGCTTCTGCCAAAAGACTGGGACTCCCTGATTGATAAAATGACCAACGAGCCAGCTCTTTTTGATCTCTATTACAAGTAAGTATTTCTATTTGCATTATATATATAACGATTCAATGCGTATAATAATTTGATAAAAGAATAAAATTGACACATCCTGTATCTTTTTGTATTTTTTTTTACTACATTAGACTTTTGTTTCTTTAGACACTATTATAAGAATTCTCCAGTGCGACCAGCGTGCAACGACGAGTGTCGCAAGAGATTGCTGTGTGATTTGCGTAGCGGAAGAAGCCACGATCGAAAAGCATTGTGCCAGAGCTTGGAAGCGAGGATCGACGATGAAACTAGGACAGGCTGGCGGGCGTGGATCTACAAGGGACTTGCATTGTCGTACGTACACAACTTATGGCTCGAACTTTATTCCGGCAATACTCAGACTAACGAAGTCGAAGGCCTAATCTAATCAACTGCTCTAATTAGATATATAAGTAAAACTGTAACTCATGCTCTGTAATCTGTTGCTTAACTTCTTTTCTTATTTTTCTTGAAAAAAAAAACTGTGTTTTGTAAAGAGATTATAGAATGCGTCTACAATTGTCAAAAAAAAAGAGTGCTTTCTGCTATTTTCTAACAATATCTTAAGAGAACAATTTTAACAGAATAAAAGAGTAGAAACTTATATGATGGTTTGTGATAATTAGCGTTAATTGTAAATTTGAATCTAACACAATTTAATCAAACAAAAATCTTTACGCAAATCTTTATGCAAAGTTGTAATATTGATGTTTTTGAAATGTTAATAGCAACGCAAGTGACCTGGTTTGATGGTGATTGTGTAAGGCGTGTTAACAATCCAATAAATAAAATATCAACAAATCAAAATACATAACGACATTTTGGTCGTAAGTTTGAACGAATTAATTAATCGGTTTTGAATATATTAATAAGTGTAGTGCAATATTTAGAAACATTAAGCATAACATACATTTTTTATATAATGCGTAAGAATTTAATTGACTGTGCCACTAGCAGCGTGAAAGTTTATTATAAGCTTGAAAGATAACTCCGACAATCTCAACTGACTATATGCAATAACATCAGAATGTTTGTTAGATTGCTTCAGATATAGATACGCATGTGTGTATGTACGTGTATGTAAAACACTCGAATGAGTCTTCCATAACCGACTAAAATGTTCGAAAAATAACATGCTCTACGAGAAATACTAATTTCTTCCATGTGCAAAAACAAAAAACAGACGTAACAATAAACAACGTTCTCATGTGTGTTTCAGAAGTTTCTTCGCGAACCAAATTGCAAAATCATAGTTCAACACACATCGCTTTAAAAATATAAATATGCTCCTTCGAGTGTATCATGAATATAAAAATGCGAGAAAGACGTGTGCTAAGAATATGACGTTAATAATCTTGCCGTGCAAATGCGTGCCTTATTAATTGAAATATAAGTTGTACATATATTCTTTTTTAGTACACATATAAATTTATCAATAAAACAAATCTGTATGGTGTTGGGATTTAATATATATTCGACCTTATGTTTAAGCATTGCGCGCGAAAGCGAATTATACTCGCGTTGCTGTTTCGCAGCATGCGCAAAAATGTGTAAAAAGCTTCACTTAGAGACACGCTTAATCTCACGAGCACAGTAGGTGCATGTAAGCCAGCTTTATCTCGTTAAAGCGTCAAATAATCTGTACATATCTACGCAAGATCGATAATTTTTACTTGGTGTCGGATCAGTAACAGCTGATGATTGATATTTCTACCTTCACGCACCGGCAAACTAAGTAAGTAGCAAAGTGCATTTGCACAAACACTGATACAACTAGACAAGTCGATGATGTTATCACAATCGATATTTCTTGGATTTACAGAATGTCCGTGGTGATGGCCATCCCCAGGTTTGCGTATAATCTACCAAAATACGTTCTAGGTCTGGGTTAGAAGAACGAGGAAACCGGATGCAAATACGTGTGACTCATCTTGTGATGTTAAATTACTAGAATTACTTTACGACACGACGTCGCGTCGCGTCTGACACGCGAACTTCGTCGCCGATGACAATCGACGATTGTGCTCGTCGAAATGATTGCGTATCGTATCTGATTTACGTGTGTGTGCTTTCGTAAAATAATCCGACAAATAATCCTTCAAGATCGAACACGATAAACAACACACTACGTTGTGTGCGTTTTTAGACAAAAGTGTCTCGTTCGTATAAAAAATAATCGCGCGATAATTTCTTTTCCCGACGGAAAATCACGTGCTTTGAGTCAACAATTAGAATCGGTAAATGTAATTTCTATGAGTTTAGTTTCGATGAGAAAAAAGATCTTACGTCAATTGTCGCGTGTCTACTTAAATCCGATCTCAGCGAAATTGTATATTACATAACCGACTTTCAATTACTATTTATTTTAACTTCTTTTCAAATGGCAAACGTGCTTGTGTGTGTGCGCGCGCGATTTTGTGTGTGTGTAAAATATGTAAATATATGAAAATATTGTAAAGTGAATATCTCTTCTCTTGTTAGTCATTAACTAATGAACGAAATATCTCGTCAAAAGAACGGTTTATATTTTGTTTCCAATATCTGCGATAAAACAAAATAAATATATAGATATTGAAAAGTGACTGTTTTCCAAATGTGTTCCTAGCGCTTCAATTAACATCTGCGATCTAATCCGGAATGCGTATTATTACTGACTATTCTGACTTTTCTGACATTTGTTAGAAGTATAATATTACATTAAAAAATTGAGAAAAAATGCTGAACAAACTTTTTTTGCGCTGACATTGTATTAAACGTATTTTAACGCACTCACTTTGTTTTAATTCCTTTGTCCTCTTTTTCCCGTAACCGAAGAGAAGCCTGCGTATATTGCTCGATTGTCAGGAATTCTGATGTAGCTTCTTTAAATCATGCTTTTTTTTCACAATCACATATTGTTTCATATTACACATATTACCGTAAAACTAGTTTTCTATTCTTTGTTTCTTAAACACTCGTAATCTTGTAGCTACGCGCGTGCACGCGACATTCCGTTTCTCGTGCGCGAAAACGCGAACAGCGCCACGATTTCACTGTAAAGCTCGTCGATTAATATTAACAGCAAGTATGCGATTTTAATTACGTATCACTAAGAACGCACGATACTTTAAAAGTAACACACGTTTAACACACGTATTTGCACAATATAATCGCGAAACACACTGAATAAATCCAACAAAGTTCTTCTCGCGTTGCGCGTCGACCATTTTGTTTCTCGCGCGCGCTTCGCGGGAGCGCGAACGGCCGTGATGCAAGTTCACTTATAACGATCATCACCAAGTGCGCGATGCTAATTACACATCACTGCATACGCCCGACACACTGCGACACGTAGTAAAGAAATATTTGCGCACAAGCCGATAATAATCGCGAGAAATACGGAATCGAGTTCGAATATAGCTCTGCTACGCGTCGCGCGTCCGCCATGATTGCCAACTTAAGTATATCGAAACGCACACGATATTTCGATTCTCGACATATTGAATCGACGCACATACAGCACGGAACTAACGAAACAGAACCAATCGGAAAGATAGAATTGTTATTCACTGCACGAATTGGTTGTGTGAATTGATCAATCAGAGCGAAGCTGCTTGCTGGTCAAATCGCTTCGATTGGTCAATCAGCAACTCCGAACAAGTAACGCGTAGTGTAATATGGACTTTACAATCGCTTATAAATTGTAGATTCGGTCTAAGATCCGCAATTTCCATAACCTGTGCGTCGATTTGTATATGTTACATTTGGCAAGAATTATTTCTGAGATTAAACGACACTAAACGAAGTGACAGAATGAAATATTCCCTATTTACAGTTCTATTTTTGTTCATCACTGCGGTAAATAGAAAAAGACAATTTTTTAAAATTAAATCTTTGCTCACATGAGTCTTGTTCCAAATAAGATAACTTCTCATATTTACTCATAACATTCACAACAGAATTACAATAATTACTTTAAGAACACATTTTGCAGACGAACAACGTCATCGCAGAATTTTCAGCAGACGATTGTAAAACGTTGGGTTTTAACAAAGCCAACTTGCTTTGCTCAACATGTGAACACTTCACCGGATCAAGTTTGGAAAGAATTTAGTATGTGTGCTTAAATGCTTATATCTTATGAAATATCTTTATTAGGAATATCGATACACAAAAACACTCAAATGTATCACATAAATCTTTCTCAGTGCTAAGTGCAAAGAATGTTGTCTGAAAGATTATGACCTGTCTGGATCTAAACGATACCCTAAGGCTGTCCTTGAAGTATGTACATGTAAATTTGGACAATACCCACAAATACAAGGTATGATTAAAGTTTTTTCATTTAAGAATTGGATAACACAATGTTGCAAAATATATGTATATACTTTTATATACTATATATACTAGTATGTACTACTATACATACTAGGTATATATACTCTTAAGTATATATATATATCTAACATTGTTTGCAGCCTTCATCAAAAGTGACCGACCAAAGAAATATAAAAACCTCAGTATCAAATATGTGAGGGGTTTAGATCCAATTATTAAACTGTATGATGCTGAGAATAGAGTTGAAGATGTACTCGATATACACAAATGGGACACAGACTCTGTAGATGAGTTTTTATCAACTCATCTTTCTAAGGATTAGTAAAATTAAAAAATTATATTTTACGTTAATATATAATTATTTCTATTAAATATATATATATATATATATATATATATATTCAATATAATATTCAATATATATATTCAATATAATATTCATTTGATACATGTATATGTGAGTGATTATTCCTTATTCTATATCTATTGTGTACTTGCTGAAATCTTGAATTGTTATTACTTCGCTATACAAAATCTTTTTAAACACACAATAATTTGACATATGTGTTAACATTCTTTCTTCAAGGCCTTCTCTCATAGCACAATCGTTATTAACTATATTTGTTTATACAAAAAAATTTGTTTTTTTGTGAATGTTTTTCACAATATCCTTTTTTTCAGTGTTCACTGTTAAATTTCTATGAAAACAATGAATTAATAATAGAAGTCGGTGATCTTATGTTCATAAAATCTGGTGATATATGAAAAACCTCAAATGTGATTACTTTCAATATATGTGATTCGTTTAGTTTATTAATCTACGAGATCAAATACTAATATTAATATAAAAAAAAATTTATATCGATACAAAGTCCGTGACAAAAAGTTATGTAATTTTTCTGCCGTTATAATTATTACTGTAGGAGCCTTAGGTAATAGTAAGAATTTATATTTTTTCTGAAACGACAAAATGATAGTCATTAAATTTGTATTGCTTATGCAAATGTCACTTGTATATATGGTCATGCATGTGTGTATACTAATATATATATAATATTAGATATACTATATATATATACGTTGTATATATTTATATATATTAGAGGATGTGTTCATTACACTTTATTCAAAGAGAGTAAGTACCTCTTTCTAGAAGAGATGCGCGAAACAGGAGTTTTTGTTCGCTACAGGTACTTTTTCTCTTCGAACAGAATAGATACGAATCCGTATCTATTCTGTTGAAAATCCTCATATCCTCATTTCAGAGATATTTTCATTTACATTTTTAATTCTGTTTTTTTTTTACAATTATACGTATTCGTATTCGCAATCATACGCAAGATCAATATCAGATAACTTTCTTTCTTTTTAAAAGTTACAATTACATATTTCTATTAATTTCAAAATATAGGGGACAGAGCACTGTAAAATTCTGCATTCGCATGAATTTGTACGGACCTAAGCCAAGTCTATACTAAGGTGTTTACTCAATTTTGGAATTTTTATATTGCCTCAGAATGTTTTCCGTTTTTCTTAGCGAGTATTTTTGCTCAAAAATCTTCGGAATTAAAATATTCATCATTATATGATTAAAATATATTTGTTTGAAAGGGAGATATCTAGAACAGAAAAATTGTCATTTATTTTTTAAAATGCAAAGATATAAAAGACACAAAGAACTAACCATTATTCTTGAATAAGTTTTCAGACTGGAATAATAAGTCATTTTCATGTCGACATTTTAGTTGTTTAAGAGAACAACTTTTGACGCGAAAACATTAAATGTCATACAAACTACCAATTAGTTGCTCACAAAATAAAGGCAAAATAAAATGCCTAAAAACTTAATTTCGGTGCAAATTCTAGAATATTTTTTCTCTAAATAGATACTATCTACAGAAAATAAAAATAGAAAATAGATTACAAACATTTCTGAATTATTTTTAATGTAACAAGTTTTGTTTAACATATAATCGATTCCGAGGAAATAAATGAATTTTAACTAAGTAAACACCCTTGTGCTTCTAAATATTTCGACGTATCTTGCGTGCATTTTCTTTTCCAGTGCATGACGCTATTAAAATAGTTCGTTTAGAGACAATTTACACTATTACATCGTTACGTTCAAGAGTAATATGCGTAATATACATCTAATCTGTTGACAAAAAATGTGTTTTTATTTCTTACATCAAAACACGTAGTTGACTATTTCTTTTTGAATTCGCTTTCGCATTTTCTCGTAAGTTACAATATTACCTTATCGTCGTGATTTCCTGGCGCGCTGATTGCCGCGACCACGCATAAATCCACGGCCTCTAGGTGTGGGTGTTTTCATCATTTGAGGACTGTGATTCTGCTCGATCTTAATCTGTGGCTTTTCCTGTTCTTTCTCAGTATTATCAGTCACATTATTCGTTTCAGCATTGTTGTCATTATCCGCATCCGTCCATGTTTCTTCAGTTGGTATCTTCTTCGTTTCTTGCACGTCACTAGATACTTCCATGGTAGTCTCCTCCGCATCCTCTTTAATAGGTTTAACAGCGTCTTGTTGAGACTCATCTTCTTCCGACTCGGCAGCATCAGCTTCCAACGGATCATATTTCTCTTCCCCGTCAGATTTCTTTTGCATCGCATTTTCATTATCAGCATTATCATCGGTATTACTTTCTTGCGTATCGTTTAAATCGTCGTCAGCTGTATTTTCGTTGTCATTGAGCTTGCGTCGTTTCCAATTTCCCTCATGTTCGTCGTTATCTTCCGTGTCACCTTCTGTGTTTTTCTCGCTCTTCGCGAAGGACACAATATAACAATTTTAATCGAAAGAAAATAAAGCTTTTTTTGTTCGGTAACTATTTATTTTATATCATCACTTACCTTGTTTGTTTGATCGTTGTCTTTCTCTGACGTATTCGCTGTCAACGATTTCACTTCCGCTACGAAGTTTCTGTAATGAGTGATGCTGCGTAAATGAGCATTCATGTCTTCAGCTAAGAGCATAAATCTTCGACAACGTTCGCAGTAATATCCTTGGACTTCTTTGACCATAGATTTACCTGAACAGAACAAGAATATATTAAAGTATACAAGTTGCGCGTGTGTGTAAAGAATTTTCCACAATTTTGCCATCCATACCGATCAAAATCTGATTCTGTCTGCAATACTTGTAAGGTGGTACTTTCGATTTCTCAGTCATATTTTCCGTAATATCCAACAGATATTCTTGTTCTTTAGTATCTTCTTCTTTTTCGTTCTTTCCTTCATGTTGAACATCTTTTTCTTCATCTTCCGCGGTACGAACTTCAGCCTCTCCCTTTGCCAGTTTTTCTACACAAACATTTATTTGTTGATCATGTTTGAAACTCACATTTTAAACTTTCTTATTATCTTTTGCCTTTGTTACCTTTCTTTTTATTTTTTCGTTGCTCCTCACACTGGACAACATTTTTCATGTGAGAAGGCGTCAAACAGTGTTCGTCGTATTCTATGCGAGACGGAAATTCCTTCAGACAAGGGAAGCATCGAGGATGCAAGAATGTTTTCAACTGCTGATGCTTCTCGCTCTTCCTGTGTGTAGATAAGCTGCCGTAAAAGTTCAGGTCACACATCGTACAATATTCTCTCACATTGAGATCTACAGGAACCTGTAATCAAGAAATCGCGCATAGTAATTACAAATACAAATACAAATATCGTAAGTCATCAAATCAACGATCACAATTTCTGATGGATATGATTTTACCTTTTTGCCGCGTCGTTTCGAGTTGTTCAAACTGAGCTCGCGCTGTTCTTCAGCAACTCGTAATTCATGTCTCATCAAGTCGACCTTTAATTTATACGATTCGTCTAATTTCTCCATCATCAGCTGATGTACACGTCCACGTATATGATTCTCGAAAGACTACGAAGAAAAATATAACAACCAGTTAAAAATCGTTTGCCAGCGATCTATCTACGTGTGTATATATATATAGATTTGATTCTTTTATTGATACGTACAAATCCGTCCCACATATGCTTGTTGCAAATGTGACAGAACATGTGGCTCATCGGGACTTCGGCGTAACGACTTTCGGCATGACGAGCTTCAGATTTCTTCCCAGCTGTTTTCGCGTTTTCTTTCTCTGATTTCTGAGATGCGTCTTTCGCATCTTTTGATTGAGAATCTTCCGCGGAGGCAGATTTCTCCTCCTTTACCTCATCTGATTCTTCATCTTCTACTTTCACAGACATTGCTTCTTCTTCTTCTTCTACTTCTTTTGTCTCCTTCTTCTCTTCGTTCCAATCCCGTTTCTTTTCCTCGGCATCGCCTGAATCTTCTCTGTTTATCACAAATAATACATTTTTACAAATAACATAAGTTTCTTATATCCCATGAAAAAAAAGGTTTTAACCAGTCTTAACAACAGTTGATCGAATTACATTGAATATCCTTTATAGGAACTTTGAAGTTTTAATTATTTTAAATATGATCATGTAGCTAAGTAATGGATAAATTGCTTAGTTTATATACATATTAAAAAAAAAACAATCTCATTGGTAAATAAAGACAATTCTGTAGATATGCAGAAGCATACAAGATGTAGTTTATACATCTTATTAAGAATCTCAATATAGACAATATGTCTTCTCGCCGATTGGAATAAATCATCACAACATGTTTTTTTGCTGAACGTACAGGAAGAAGTAACAATAATCAACGGCAAAACCCTTGCCAATATTTGTTTTTTTTTTTTTTTTTTTCTATTTATTCGATGTGAAATGTAAAAGTTGAATTGTATCAACACATTGTATAGAATAAACATATAAAAAGATGTGTATACATTAATAAAAGAATTTTGAGGATAGTTTTACACAATGTATAGCTACATACAGAATCATATACAGAATATATATGTGTGTATATATAAAAATATATATAAATGTATGTTTGTACATATGTATGCAGGCATAGCTTTGAAGAGAATGAGACTTACTGAAATTTGAAGAAACTATACCAATCACTTGTAATTGGGGGCTTACCTTTTTGAAATAGATGGTTCTGCTTTTTCACTATCAGTCTTAACATCCTGCTGTTCCTTTTTGGTAGTAGTCTGATTTTGTTTAGAGGCAGGAATTGGTTTAGAAGATTTATCGGTGCGATGATCGATTTGGTTTCCATTCATACGCTGACTGCCAGACTGGGGTGAACGAGTCTGTACGGTTGGGCCACGTCGCCCAGCAGGGCCATCTCGGGCTCGATTGCCCATCTAGTCAAGTTGTAGAGGTCAAACGACCAAAACGTATCAATGAGAAGTATCCAATGTAATTGTGATTCTTCTCGAATCGAGACAGTGAGTTCTAAAAACCACTTCGGGCATTTTGTGGGAAAGAACAGTCCTATATTTCGATGAAATGGAAGCAGGATGGAGCCGGTAAAATACCGAAACTTTTTCTCCCATTTCTACACTCAAATATCAAGGGAATGAGGGGGGAAAAATAGTAGAGTGCATCCCGATTTCGAGGCGAAGATACATCGCGTGCGTAAGACACAAATCGCAAACGATCGATAATATCGATACGATCGAAGTTTATAAAAGTAGACATAATTTCTCCCACTAAAAATATTTCGAGTAAAAAACTCAGTGAACATTAATGAACGTGAAGAAGAAGTTAAATCAAGTAAAATATGCATGATATGTATATAAAGCAGTTTTGAATAAAGTGCAATCACCAAGTGTTTCTAGTGTTATATTATAACGGGTAGAAGAGAGGTTTTACTGATCGTAAAACGAAACGACATCGGTCCTGCAAAAATCTCCAGTGAAGTTCCATTCAAGTAATAAAATTGAGAATTACGTTTTGAAATCACCACATGTCTGTCAATAGTGCTCTTTTAAAATTGACATATTTTATGAACGACACATGTAGGAATTGTTTCAGACAAAGATGTGATCCATCAACAAGAATTTTTTTATATATGTTAGTGATTTCGCAGGAATATCTAAAATCGAGCGATATATCCTACTTGTTCAATCAGCTTAAGAAGACAAATTTAACAGCATAAAGAATAATTAAGAGTTTGCGTTCACGCAAAAACAAGTACGTGAGCTAAAAAATTTTTATTTTTCAACTCTTGTTTACGATACAGACGAAGATCGTAAGCAAGTGTTAAAGGAACTTTCTTAAAGAGTACAATCTGCTTGTAAAAGCATCATGTATCCTTTTGTATGTGTGTTCTCTTACCTTGAATGGATGGGAACGTTGGTTCTTCATAAGATGCCGCACTGGTCGATCATTAAACCGTCCGGAGGAATAGTTTTGTTGATTGGAGTAATTTGGTCCAGATCCTGAATAATTATTTCCTAGACTCATGAGAGATGGTACCTGTTTCATTAAAAAAAAGTTAAAAAAAATTAAATTTAACAGAATATATATCAAACTAATAATTAAAATTATAAAGATAATTCCAAAATTGAACATTATTTTTTTGATATTGTTTAATATTTATACACTAAACTACTTTTACAATAAAAACTATCATACTTGGGGTTGCACTTCTTGAGTATGAGTGCGCAGCAGATTTGTAAGAAGATTGCTGGCAAGTGCCAACTGAGTCTGAGACGTTAGGGACAAATTGTTGTTTGGTGTAGGTAAGATGCCTCTACCTCCAGGCATCATACCACCTTCCCAAGGATTCATTCCACTCATACCGCCACTTCCGCTCATCCCTCCTCCCATGTTGTTTCCCATGCCAGCATTGCCCATATTGTTGTTGCCTCTGTTGCCGCCACCTCCTCCACCACCACCACCACTCCGATTGAAATTCCCCCGATTTCCGAAGGAATCTCTCTTGATACCCCGATTAAATGACATGGTGCTTCTTGTTCTAATAAAGAAATTAAATAAAACTTAATCCAAATAGTTTATGTATCACATTTTCTGTTTGTATACTTTTCTGTTGTACATAGAATATTATAAACATATTCTATCGATAACAGTTTAAATCTTTCAAATTCTCACATGCAAGTTTCTCTCTGTATTTTTTTAATATAATTGTAAAATCGACAAAATATATCAAAGTTTAAAGAGTTAGTCTGAACTTTCAGGAACTTGTGTAAATAGCTTTTTTATGCAAAAAAAGATGCATTAATATCAATTAATAAAAAAGATCACGGAAGATAAGTAAAATCGAAGAATGAACACACATATATGATAAATGTTATACGAGTACATGTACCTAAGCTAGCCATGTGAGAAAATAATTATATAAAAAATGTTATCTAGTACAAGTCTAGTAAAAGTCGATATTATATATATGACAGTAATTAATTTTATGCTCTTTAATGTAAATATTTGTTAGAAACATCTCAAAACTTCTCGATCGTAAACTGATGATTTCTTAACATGCACAATTTTTAATACGCGTGTAATATATTGTGTATATTCGTTTTCACGTAAAAAAAGACACTGCATCATTGAATGACTGATTTACCGAAAAGCTATTTATACGTTACGGAAAATATCGAATTTTTTACCTCTTGGTGATAATAAATTCGTCAAAGTCCGATGGAAAACAAGATTAATACTCCAATACTCTGAGAAGCTTAGTGAACTCAACAACTGCAAATGGCGGATGGTGGTGAAGGCGGATCACACATCACATTGATGCACATTGATGACCATGAAGAATCGAATATACAGAAAGATAACTGATATGGCTTTTTTTGCGCTAATAGATTAGTATTGCGCTCTCTGAAGACAGAACGTATCAACACGTGGCGAGAAACACGCAGTAGCCAATCAGCATTTTGCTCTTGTGAAAAAGCAGCATATTGATTGGTGTCGAGCCCTAAAGACTATCGCACAAAAATCATCGTAGCCATGCGTATTTTTGTAAATATGTGGCGCTGAAATCAGCGTTCGAAAGAGTCGTAGGAAGTTTTCTCTCTAGTATGTGTATAAACCACGGTATAAACTAAGTGTGAAAAGTAGCTAGGTATTCTTTTTCCTGTCAACATAAAAAAAGAGGAAGACAGTTCACGGTGCACGTATACAAAGTAGTTTTGCAACTCAAAGATTCATTTATATATTAAATCCTTTTTTTTAAAAGAATTATAGGATTATTTTGCATTGAGCAATGGTATGTATATAAGTTTCTTATTTCTGTGTAACTTCGAGTAACTGCCTATGTGTCATATATATTTTTAAGGCACAAGAAGTCGAAGAAACTATGAAACGAATTCAATCTCATAAGGGAGTGGTTGGAACGATAGTAGTAAATGCTGAAGGTGTTACATGAAAAAATAAAAACATTAATTAATGTGTAACCAAGTTTGCTGGTAGTAAACCCAAAAGTTTCCACAAAGGTTTATGCTCTTACGTTTGGTTTTAGGTATTCCAATTAAATCAACGTTAGACAACACAACTACAGTGCAATATGCGGGTTTAATAAGTCAGTTGTCAGACAAAGCCCGTTCTGTTGTACGTGATTTGGATCCGACTAATGATTTAACCTTTTTACGCATACGTAGCAAAAAGCACGAAATTATGGTTGCGCCAGATAAGGAGTTTATACTGATAGTAATTCAAAATCCAGTCGATTGATGTTTGAAACAAGTGTTTTATAAAAATAAGATTATATTCTTTATTAACTTATTCTCTATGTATTGCATTTGATTCTAATATTCTATCAAGTATCATAGGAAAATAAAGCATTTATATGTGTAACACATATTTAGTTTTTTAGTTAAAATAGAGCAAAATTGCAAGCTTTAAAAGTTTTAAAATTGTGTTCTATTTTTTAACAGATATTTTCAGCATTCTTTTTTATTGAAAGTAAAACAAATGTTATATCAATGTTTTAAAATATATTTTACTATCAGTCAGATCATCAGTTACATGTGTTACATCTGATTATAGTTCACAATACATTGATGAGAATTATCTAATTATATAAAAATTATTAAATTATATAATTATATTATTTAATACATATAATTATATTATTTAAGTATATAAAAAATTGAGCTTGATTCGCATAAAAAATCATTATCAAAAACTTATATTTTACAAAACTTTGTAAAATTGCTAGAATGTTAAATATACATATGGAAATGCATTGTGAATTGTATACATTAGTCATCTGAGAATTTGAACTATGGGCAGAGGTGTCAATGTCTTTATATAGAGTTGCATTTTTCAGTGTTAAAATATTATTGATAATAATATTAAAATATTATTGAAGCATCATTGGTGCAACTTTATGTGTAAAGGCATTAACGTTTCTGCTTATACATGTATAAAGATAGTAAAAATCTTCTGTGATGTATATCATGTATAATATATAATATAAATATCAAAAAGTCTTTTAACTTGTATGTGTATTATATACAGAGTTTGTCAAAAATATCGACAATTAATCTCCGATACACTCTGTATATAAAATTACAAATAATACAATTGAATAAGAGATTTAATGAGAGAACACAAAATTTGTTCTTTAGGCAGTAAGTAGAAAAGAGGGACAGATAAGTACGCAGTTACATCGTTTGAAGTGGCACGTTTTGAGAGCGTCTCCATTTGGAGGGATGAAATATTGTATAGTATAAGATCATTGATACTATTCCCGTAACAAACGAGATAAGACAAACAATGGGAATCGCATAAAAATACCAAGCGCTTTTAACTTCTTTAGAAGAAGAAATCTCCAAATATCCAATCTTTCTCAGATGAAGAAGTATCCATGACCCCACTGCTGTAACATTCTCCAAAGTGCAAAGTGTATAAAAAATGATGTGTTTCCAAAGAGTATTGCCAGCTACAACATTTAAGTATATAAAGGTGTGTACAATGCCGATAACTGTCGCAAATAATACAGAACGAATTCGTTCTTTGATCGTCGGCGGTATGTGCGGCGGGCGACTACAACTCCGACAAAACTCAATTAATCCTTGAGAATCGATCAGAATCCATATTGTCATAATCATCCAATGTATCACGCAACATATTACGGTATATAGTGGCCAGACGCTTGCAATAACACTGATTGATAAGATTCTTGTCACTGTAATCATGGTTTCAATCTATGAAGTTCTTTCATCTTTTATTTACACTAAAGCATTACTTTACAGAAGTTATCATAATATATATAATTAGCATATTAATTTTATATATTTAATTTATATTAGAAGTAGATATATACCTGTAACAAAAAAGTGCGAAAAAAATTGAAAAGCACTTCCTAATAGGCCAATATTGAACTTCTCATCTTGAGCTAATCTGATACTACGGTGGTAACTAGCCATTACCCAACCCATGCTCACAAGTGAGCTGACAACACTACCTACTTGATGCACAACTAGAAATATGGAAATAAATTTTACATCCAAATAATATTCATATATCTATGCTATAATAAATTATACTGGTACAAATTAAATAAAGTTAAATCAGTTTTTATATATATATATATATAATTTGGAATAGAATTGATAAGTACATTCGTAATTGACTTCATTGTGATAGTGTTTTAGCATCAAGCTGAGCTGTAATATTTGTTGGGGCGCAGCTTCCAGAAAACATTCAAATACTCTTAGTAAGGCAACGTCCTGATCTTCGTTAAGCATTTTTAGATAATATCGTCTTTGACCAACACGATCATTGGATTTCTCACATTTGCGTGATCTGAGAGCGTATATCAAAGTTTCCCAGTAATGTAGAACAGGTGCTAATTGTAGTATAACAATAATACCGCAGTATATTTTATTTTTAATCATTAAATGTAATGTTTTACGATCGTCTTCTTCATCTGCGCCAAAACTTTTCTATATAAGAAACATATCAATCTAATTAGACAAATAAACATCGTGTGTTCTTTTTGTTTTTTAAGACAAGAAAAAGCATTGTTTTAATATTTTTAATATTATTTTAAGGGAATATTAGGCTACTTCACTTTATCTTGATGCTGCATTCTTGTACTGATGATAACGTTTATCAGAGAAGGAATGAGAATCAGGCACATCGTCCAAACAAAATATATTATTTTGCCACCAAGAAGATATTGAAAGGCAATGTTGTAATCAAAACACATATCCACAACATGTGTAAATATCGAAGAACACAGAAGAAAAATGTCGAAATTGGAGATGTGAAGATTGTTTGTCGGTCGGTCCACGACATCAACATCAAAACGAGCATGTAAAAATATGCTGGCAAAACGGCGAAAATGATGTTTGTGATACTTTTCTTTTGTGTTTTCCATGATCTTCTATTATTCACGTTGCGACAAATATTATACAGGTATATTTAACTACAATTGCTACAATAGTACAATATTCTACATTACTGTAAAAATTACAATTACAATTCAAATATGTACGCTTTTATATCTAAATCACCATGGTATTCACAGGCCACACTGTTTTTCAAAACGAAAGGCGTCCAAATCCAAAAGAACAAATGTTAAAAGATTTACACATACATAGGAAGATTCTGGGACTATAATCGTGCCAACAGAAATTTGTACAGCAAAACAATAAATTTACTGTTTAGAAATTTGTACGCATGCGTGCAAGAATAGTACAGAGAAATGTTAAATTGCTCAAAGCATTTTTTACACTAGTTGCAGCTTGATCAATCGATCGATGAATCAGTTATAATCGACCAATGCGACTAATCAATTCTGATAGAATACGAACGTTCGACCTATTTAATCGAAATTTGAAATTTTGAACTGGGAGAGATTCAACATGTTGCTCTCAAAATATCTTAAATTATTTCTTTTTTTTCGTTTTTGGCTTGCTGGAAAAAGAAAAAAATAATTCAAAATATGTATCCTTCCACCTTTCAGCGTTATAAAGCAATACGTCCATTTTGTAATTCGAACATCTCAACAAAGAGGACGCCGACGAACCTCCGAGGAAGTTTCAAACATAAGTAGGTTTGTCTAGTTTGTTTTCACCCTATCAACACTGACGTTTCGATGCGGGAGTCTTTACTCGGCATCACTGCCGTCAGTGGCTGTCACGGAGTACGGAGTGTCTTCGATCGTGTCACATTTGCGCCTACTGCCACGTATATACAATCGAAAATCCGTAGTCGCAATCATGTCATCGAACAAGGAGGATACCGTGTCTCCGCCAAATAAGAAATTGATGACTGTATGTAATTGATGACAATATTACATTTACTTCTTTTTATTTAAAATTTTTATCGTGCACGACGATAAAAATTTAAAAGAAAAAGAAGTAAGTCATTTTTAAAGAAATTTAAAACTTTAGGAGATACATGTGTGTGATTTAGCAGTTATCTAAATAAATTTATTTAACAGACACTCTATAATTAAAATTCTTACAACTAACTACTTACGTTTGAGTTAAAAAAAGATTTTCTCGGTTTATTAAATGTAAGCAATTCTTTTTAGACCTATGCAAATGTATCGGAACAAGCGCATCACGTATCCAGAGCGAAACGGGGCCAAGCGATCGGCACTATTCGAGGCTTTAGAGGTTGCACTGTATGGCTAACTGGACTCTCGAGTGCCGGCAAGACCTCCATCTCGTTCCAGGTCGAGGCTATCTTGGTGAATCACGGTATTCCCGCATACGGTTTAGACGGCGACAATGTCAGAAGCGGTCTAAACCGTAATCTGACTTTTAGCAAACAAGACAGAAAAGAGAACATCAGAAGAGTGGCCGAAGTGGCAAAACTCTTTGCCGATAGCGGGCAGATTTGTCTCTGTAGCTTCGTATCTCCTTTTGAAGAAAACAGACAGATGGCAAGACAGATTCACAAAGAGGCCGATTTGCCTTTCTTCGAGGTGTTCGTAGACACGCCGCTGCAGATTTGCGAAGCCCGTGACAACAAGGGTCTGTACAAAAAAGCTCGGCAGGGTGCTATCAAAGGCTTCACTGGTATCGATCAGATGTACGAAAGGCCGTCGAACCCCGACTTGGTTGTCAAAACCGAAAATTGCACCCTTGAAGAGTCGGCTTCGGCTGTGCTCGAATTTTTAGAAAAGCACCGCATCATTCCGCACCTTGAAAAATCTTCAAATCTGGTTCGAGAACTTTTTGTGCCAGGTTCCAGACTGGCTTCCGCGAGAGCGGAAGCGGAAACTCTGCAAGCTGTGGAGATCAGTGAGCTTGACGTTCAATGGGTGCAGGTTTTGGCAGAAGGTTGGGCGGCACCGCTAACAGGGTTTATGAGGGAGCATCAGTATCTCCAGGTATATCCATCAGTGCGTAAGTATATCCTGCGATACGTTCCGTTATGATTTGATTTCGTTTAAGGCTCAACATCTGCGATGTCTGATCGAAGATGGTAAAGAGATAAACCAATCGGTGCCAATCGTTCTCGCAATAAGCACAGTTGATAAAAATCGTCTGGAAGGTTCTTTCGCCGTGACTTTGAGACACAAAAGCAAAGCCCTGGCTATTCTTCGAAGACCGGAATTTTATTTCCATCGGAAAGAGGAGCGTTGCAGTTGGCAGTTTGGCACAAACAATTTGGGTCATCCCTATGTCAGAATGATTTATAATTCCGGGGATTGGCTAATGGGCGGCGATCTCGAAGTACTTGAAAGAATCAGGTGGCACGACGGGCTCGACAAGTACAGACTCACTCCGAACGAGATCCGCGCGAGATGCCGAAAGATGAAAGCCGATGCCGTGTTCGCCTTTCAGCTAAGAAATCCTATTCACAACGGGCATGCATTGCTTATGCAGGTATTTTACTCAAGATATACATTGTGTAAAAATATATACTTTAACTTGCACATAAAATTAGATATATTTGAGAATATAATCATATATTCACGTAATTCTTATATTTCTGGTAAAGGACACGAAAAAGCGATTGCTAGAAGAACGTGGTTTCAAGAATCCAGTGCTGTTACTGCATCCTTTAGGTGGATGGACGAAGGACGATGATATACCACTATATACTAGAATCCTTCAACATAAAGCTGTTTTGGAAGAAAATATTTTAGATAGCAATTCTACACTGCTGGCCATCTTTCCCAGTCCGATGATGTACGCCGGACCAGTCGAGGTAAAACAAAAACTTTATTATTAATGTTATTTTGTACTAAATTTTATATTAGCTCTGTATATATTTTTTTTTTTATCAGTTTTAATCTTGCTGGTTTTGTTTTTACATATTTAGGAATGACTGTTATATAGTAGTTTTTTATCTATGTGATAAGGAAAATTACCGTGTTTGTAAAAATGTAAATAAGGATAGTTTCTTATCTATGTGATAAGGAAAATTACCGTTTCTTTAAATGTAAATAAGAATAGATAAAATAAAACCTTCTAACAATGAATGCATAGGTACAATGGCATGCGAAAGCTAGAATGAACGCTGGTGCCAATTTCTATATAGTAGGCAGAGATCCTGCAGGTATTCCGCATCCTAATAAAGACGCCACGCCTGACGGCAATCTATACGATCCTACTCATGGAGCCAGAGTACTTTCTATGGCTCGAGGTCTTCATAATCTCGAAATAATCCCCTTTAAAGTTGCTGCTTATGACACGCGGAATGGCAAAATGGCGTTCTTCGAGCCCGAGCGGAAACAAGACTTCGAATTCATCTCGGGAACAAAAATGCGAGGTAAGAAACTGAGCGCAAAACATTCGTAATACGTAAGTTTAGTAATATTGCGTACGAATAAAACGACATTAGTACTTGAGTGGATATTTTCAGGATTAGCAAAGAGAGGTGAAAATCTTCCCGATGGCTTTATGGCACCTAAAGCTTGGCAAGTGCTTGTGCAATATTACCAAAATTCAGAAAACAAATAAGCTTCCTCTCTTCTCTTTGTTTTTCTCTATTTCTCTACTCCTTTTTAAGGATTGATCGGTAAGATTTTATATCAAGAAAACCAAATCTTTGGTTCATTTTCTGTAAAAGATAATACGAGAGAACTATTAATTTTTATGTTAACAAAGATCCGTATCAATATGTGGTCGGATTAAAGAGAGAAATGAAGAATACAGATTAGTTTGTTAACATAAATCTATTGAAACTTTGAAATAAAAAATTAATACATTCCTTGAGAATCTCAGAATTTTGCAGATAAGAGTGGATATTTTAAAAAGATAAAAGCTAAAAGCAATAATGGAAATTGTTCGTTTTATCTGACTAAAACACTATTGTTATTGATAATCCTATTTTAAAACTATGCTTGTGATGTGAGTTCCATACAGCACAGATTCTTTTTTAGTTACATAATTCCTTATACATTACAAAGAAATATTACAATATATTGTAAAGTACAATGCAAGAACATTGTAGAAACTTCGAATTGAAAAGTCCGGTAAGACCGAAGCAAATGCGCTGCGATAGAGCGTTTAAAAAATGTAAATGTATATTCAACAATGCAATTATCGAAAAATTATAATGTCGTATTGATATATTAGATGCAATATTTTTATTTATTTTGTAGAAGACGACATTTATAAGAAGAAAAAAGAAAACAAAAAGACATAATTACTTGTTTTTCTTAAAATTAAGTATCCGCAAGTTTACATACCTATATAAACGCGTTTATATTATATAGTAATATGTATGTAATATAGTATGATATGAAATATTATTATAATATTGCTATTTTTATATAACAACATTAGTATTCGAATTCTGTTATATATTACATCAAATTTTACAGACTGACACTTTCACGTTATTGTACACTACACGCAATATTATAATATTGTACACACACTATATCTCATAATTAACTGTATTTTTCTACAATGTTTGTGCAAGCTCTGTGCAGTACGGAATGTATATTTTTTATATACATAATATGCATATATGCATGCATATATACGTGTATAAAATATGAGTTCATCTTGTACAAATGTAAAACATATAAACAGAGTCTGATATTTTCTTTATATGAAAAATTAGAATAAATGTATACACACATGTATACTTACTTATATAAAGTATATATATGTATACTTTATGTGTGTACATACTTTATATGTATATACATATATAATGTATACATACATATGTATATATATATATATGACAAATATAAAATATGTAATTTATATGTGCACACACAATATACAAAGAAATATCCTATGCATAGTTCAAGTTTGTATGAATAGAACATAAATTTTGTTATATGTATATTTTCAAAAGGCACATAAAATATCTCTCTGTGCATTAAGTTGATTATACTAATGAGGCCCTCGAAAATTTAAAAACTCATTACTGTTTTATATTTAATTCTTTTTATGTATGTGGATACATATTAACGATTTTAAAATTTTGTTTGTGCTTCTTTTTTCTGATGTAAAACTTAAAAACAATTATTTAAAACGAATATAAGATGAATAATTAATCTGCAAAAATTGGAAAAGACTTGGGATTGGTCGCGTTCAGCAGAATTGAGCGCTAGTCATATAGTTTCACATTTGTTATAGATCAATCGCAAATAATAAGCACAAAGCATTAAATTCTGTTAAACAATATCTATTTTATACATTATGTCAATTTTATACATTATTATCGTTTTATATTATCTTACATTATGTCGTCTTATTAAGTCTAACACATGTAGATGCAATTTGTGCCTCTTATTTATTTCCCATCTTTTTCTTTTTAAAATATACATAAATATGTATAATATAGTTCAGAGGAAAAGTATAGTTGACGTTATAAATGACTTAATATATAGAATTATGGTGTGCAAGTATATAATACCTATACTACACCACGCATAAATTATTGTTAATTATTATTAATTGTATTTATGTATTTAAATATAAAGCTTATTTATTGAGGGGACGATATATGATATCTAAATGCACATGCTAATTATTGTTTCACCTAAAAATGTACAAAACTATATTTTCTCGTTAATTCATTTTTCATGTATGTGTGAGTTGTTATTTTAATCAGAGTGTCTACTTGGAAAGAGAGAGAGTGTGTATATGTATAAATTTGCTTTGTTAAGATTCAGGTACTTTCGTTTTACTAATTTTCAAGCAACTTGCAAAGCAATCTTTAGGATACACGCTTATTTAAATAAACTTTTTTTGAGAGAGAATACTTTATTGAATAAGAACAAGAAACAGTTATTTAAAGTTGTCAAAAATTAGATTTGAAGCAAAATATTCAGAACTTACTTGATCGGGAAATAAAATATGTAACATAATATATACATATACATGCACATATACAATATATTTAATATATTATAATCCTTATAAATACTTGATTTTTTAATAAAAAAAATTTCCTGAGAATTCAAATTTTATTGATTTTTGCAGGTAGACACTCTGTTACATCCAATCTTAATCTGTAGAAGAAATAAGTGAGAAAAAGTGCAGAAAATAATCGGATTATTTATTACATAAATAACTATGTATAATATTTACGAAGATCGAATGTAAAGATAACATCTGTATATATCTGCAATAGGTCTAGCTGAATAGGCCAATCACAGAAAATGAGCACAAAACAATGTCTCAACTGTTGAATTCGTTTAATTGCAGTCAATATACGAAATTACTTATTTAATAAATTTCAAAGAACATACATGAACATACATAGACATACGTACGCACATACATGCATTCACGCGAAGATTATATGTATACGCTATCTCACTAATTTATACAAAATACTTTTATACAAGGTGCAGCAGGACGGCATAATACAACCGAAAAAAAAGTGATTTTTAGTACAAAGCACAAAACAACATTTTTTTCTACATTTTTGACTTATTTTTACATCTTTTTCCGGCTGCGTTACCTGGTTTGCCGCACTCTGCTCGTAGTTTTATGTCGATCGCTATTCTATTTTATACAAGCGCTTTTGCGATTCTCTCCGTTATCTTTTTTCCAACTTTCAGGAGTTTATGTGATGTTTTAAGCAGAATTAAAATTTCAATACTAAAAATCTGTTACGAGCACACAGTCAATTCATAAAAAATAAAAAAAAAAAATAATGCTGTTCAAAATAATTTTAATTTAATTGTTATACATAATAGACGCGGTTGGAAGAGCGACCTCAGTGTTTGCATCAGACAGATCAAGCATCACAGGTATCACTTGAATCTTTCCTGTATCGTCTTCCTGCAGATGTACCACAGCTGTAGTTCCTGATTGCAAAATGTCATTCGTCATTATCTCGTCCGTTATAATCTCCACATTGGACTCTATACTATCAGCTGTTACTTCCTCTGTATATACATTGGAATCTTCCATGTTCATTATTAATTCTGTAGCTTCCGATGTTTCTCTCGAACTTTCTTCGTATTTCTAAAAAAAAGTAAACATTTATAAACAATTAATTTATACGATTATCTACAACAATGTTGTGCGTATGTAAAATATTCGTACCTGTTCGTAACTGCTTTCAGCAGTCTCGATATCAATTTCATGCTTCAATTCGACCTGTTCTCTGTTGACTTCCTGTGTCTGTTGCTCTTCATATAATTTTTGAGTATCTTGGGTAACTATAGAGTCCTGAGAACCTTGGTCTTGCTCAGATACGGAAGAATCGTCAGTACGTTGTTCTTTTGCTTTAACAGTTCTCACTGGCACAATACGTTTGAATCCTGAACCACCAAGACTTTCGTGACGCCGCTCATGTTTGTTTTTGTCACCTAGATATTTGAAGCGCTGCCGGCACACGCTACACGAGTATGGGCGCTCATTGGTATGCGTGCGCTCGTGACAGACGAGAGCACTCACTTGCTTGCATCGCCAAGAACAGTATCTGAAAAGTTGAGTAATTAATAATATAGATATTTTCGAGTTTTTTCTCGATATATATTTAAACATAATGTAATGTATGAGTTTTCAATATAAAATTCTTTTTTTTATACCTGCACTGCAGAGGTCTCTCATCACTGTGTCGGTTCTGATGATGTTTGATCAGTTGAATCTTCGTCTTGAGATTAAAACCACAGATCTCGCAAGTGTACGGTCTTTCTTCGGAATGAGAAATCATATGAGTCTTAAGTCTCAATTGATTGACAAAACGTTTCGGACAATGCGGACATAATAAAGTGCCTTCCAAACGGTTGTGCGCGACCATCATGTGATGGCGTAAACGCACTTCAGATTTGAACATGAGATCGCAATCGGGACATTTTACCGGGTCTTTGATTATGTGTGTGTTCTTGATGTGCGTTCGTAAGATCATTTCCGTTTTGAATGTTTTATTGCATTGATAGCAAGAAACCCGTTGTTCGGATTCGTTAGTGGAGCCTGTAACAAAATTTTTGTTATAAGAGGTCTTTAAGTATTTACTATACTTGATATGATACGTACATTAATATTTGATATGTACGTTAATTTAATAACATCAAACACATATTACCTGGCATCGACTGATGATGAATATGTGCCATGTGCCATTCAAGCGACCTCGACGAGATCATTGATCTATTGCAAATGTGACAGGTATACTGTCTCCCATCTTTGTGTACTCGGTTTCTATGAATCACCAAAGTCGAGTGATTTGGAAACTTCTCTCCACAAATTTGGCAAGAACACTCTTTCAAACCTCTGCTGCCCGACTTTTCGTGCACCTTCATGTGCAGTCTTAAACCGTCTCTTCGATTAAAACCAACTCCGCAGGTATCGCAACGATACTGTCTTTGATCTTCATGAATCCTCACATGTTGCTTCAAAGTCGATGTGTTTTTGAACATCTTGTCGCAGTGCGGACATTGAATACTGTAAGCTTTGTGTGTATGCATATGTTTGGATAAACCATAAAAAGGCACTACTTTTCTGCAAACCGGACATTCCCTTTTGTTTCCAACTAATTGATGTTTCCTGATTCTATGATGTCTCAAACTCGCGGGATTCTTAAAATCTGCTCCGCAGTCTTCACAAAGATACGCTCTTGAGGTCGTGTGGACAGATTTCATGTGGAAACTCAACTTTTGCTTCATCGTAAATTTTTTCGGACATTTCGGACATTGTATGGTTTTCTCTAAGATCGTATGACGAGTTTTAACGTGCTGATCCAACGTGCCCTGATGTTTGAATTTCTCTCCACAAAACTCGCAAAGCTGACCGTAAAGATCATCTATATGTTTTTGCTCATGTTGACGCTTTTTCCCTTTGCCTTCAAAAATAATGTCGCAATATTGGCAAATCAACTTTTTCACACATATGACACTATGACATCTCTTTGCTTTCTGTGTCGAAAACTCTTCCCCGCAGTCCTCACAATAATGAAGGATGTGATAATCGTGTGATTTAAGATGTTCCTCAAGTTTCTCACAGGTAGAAAAGATTTTTGGACAATAATCGCAGTCAAAATAATTTTCTTCCGAAAGAGCATCACTCGGTGGCTGAGTATCAATAAGATCCGGAAGAGGTTTAACAATTGATTTTATAGAAAAACGATCTTCGTAGAGAGAAATTATATCTTCATCTTTGAGACGTGTAAGCACAATCTTTCGTTGCTTTAGATAATCCAGAAACTCCTGAAATACAAAACGTTAAAGAAGCAAATAAACATAAAAAATATTTAATTAAAAAGAAAAATTAAGAATATATATCATAAATATATGATAAAAGACAAAAGTCAAGCTTCCGAATGAGAAAAAAAGAAATTCAAAAAATATAGCAAAATTTCAATTACCTTTAAGTTTGTATTGTTATTTCCTAAAACTTTGGCCAATCTCTCTAAATTTTCTTCGTTATATGATTCATTCAAGTCTTTCTTCTGCGAGCTTATTTTCTTTCGTCTCGCCTCTTCCCACTTCTGTTTCAATTTTGATAATCTCGAAGCATATTCGTCTGTACTGGCATCTACTTTCTCCTGATCTTCGTCCGTTTTCTCAGTCTCTTCTGTTTTATCGTCGTCCGATATTTCTATGCTTTCAAGCTTGACCGGGACAGGAACTTCTTCTTGCGTTGGAACTTTTTTTTGCATTGGAACTTCTTTTTGCGTTGGGATTTCTTTTTGCGTTGGAACCTCTTTTTGCGTCGACACTTCTTTTTGTGGTTGAACTTCTTTTGCGTTCGCTATTAAAGTGGCTGGTGACTGATTACCGAGAACTTTTTCTCGTTTCTTTTTATACTCTTCAATTTGTTCCTCAATTATTTGTTCGCGAGAATCAGTACGTTGAGATGTTCCTGCTTGATTATAGCGTACAAGGAAACGTTTTGGTTCCACAGGTTTATCCACTTTTTTAACCTAAAGATCGCAAAAATATAAAATTTTGTAATTTTTTGTACAATACAATGCAGTAATCATGTAAATAAAAAAAAAGACAAATGTTTAAATTGCAAAGCATTTTATGTTTTTTTAACTTACCTTCATCAATAGGGTGCTGTTTGCTGATCCTTTCATAGTCATGTACATAATCCCGTCCTCATTCGGAACATTCACATTCAACGGATTACTTAAATCCATCTTTTGTATTTTACAGTCCTTTGGAGCATCCTGTGAAGAATCCTCTACTCCATTTTGTGCTGCATCTTCCACCTCGTCTTTTTTCGTAGATGGCATTAGTAACCTTCTTTTCAGAATATTCGGCTGCCTTGTTTCCTCTTTTTGCTTTTCTTCCTCATTTGTTAAGATCTGAGAGACCTCGGGTGTTAGAGAAGTTTTCGCCTTATCATTTTCCACCATCACATAGGACTCAGCTGCTGTATCGTATGTGTAAATTGTGACAGAGGAATTTGAAGATACTTGTACTTCTTCATTTTCCTGTGTAGATTGATCTTCGGGATCAAATTCTACGATAGAATCCTCATCATCCTCCCTAGTTACTTCGATAATATTCTTATCCACCTGTTTGTCTTCCTTCGCTCTAGAATCGTTTTCCGGCTCATTTTGCAGTGGAACTATCTTAACGATAGTTCTGGAAACAGAGTCGCTTTTTTCTTCATTTTTAGAAATTGTTGAGTTTTGAGAGTTTAGTTGTGTTGTAAATGATTGGCAACTTTGTGTTTCCGGGACGAAAGAATCTTTCTGATATTTAGAAGGTGGTACTTCTTTTTCTGTTAAAAAAATTGAAATTTATTATTAAAATTTGGAAATCATTCTGTAAGTTACAAAACAAAGATTAACAAAAACTAACATGTTTTATAAAAAAATTTCAAAATATATTGTATTTTTATTTATATGCAGAACATAACATTTCAATAGAATCTTTAAAAAACTAAGATACAAAATTAATGAATACAATCATAATGTTACCTATATAACATGATTGTTTTTCCTGTTGTTTTGGATAAGATTCCTTGTCTAGAAGTTCCTTGCTTAAATTATTATAGATAAATGCAAGTTTTCTTTCAGCTTTTTTGATTTGCGTAAAAAATTTGTAGCTCATTTTAAGATCGTAGATGCAGTCTATACACATTTGTGTAGAAAGACTATTACGATTGATCTGATATAGATGTTTAATTTGTTGACTTAGTCGCATTTCCATACCCTTCTTGCTAAAAATATCAATCTAAAATACAAAACATTTTTACATTATCAGATTTACCAAGTTATCAAAACTATGTAACAATCTATGTTGGTTGTATCTTTTCTGTTAATTGTAAATTGTATATAAAAACAGATTAAAATAAAAAACACAAAACTCATACCAAGGGCATTTTTATACTAGCACAAGTACGGCAATATTTTGTTAGTGCTTGACGTGTCTTTTCTGAAATAGGCAACATTTTTTGCTGGCAAGTGTCATTGTCATCCCTTATAAATGAGATTGATGACTTCTGAGATTCCGTACTTGTCTCTGTAAAAGAACATAATGTATAGTTCTTTTCTTTCTAATCTTGTAGAACATCTTTGACTGTAAATATTCTTTTTAAATATTACTAGAAGCATCATCGCTATTGCTTGCGAGTAGAGAAGGCTCCACCCCGCTGTAATTGTGATCACATCTACTGCTTGTAGAAGAAAACATTTTTTCTTTTTCTGTACAATATCAATTGTAACTTCAATCTGTTTTACATTCTAATTTTTTGCAGGAATATCAAAAAAAGACCTCTTCATTCTGAAATCTAAGGCACCTGTTAAAAATTCATAAAAGTCATTTATCTTTTATAAACCATGTATACATCTTTCATATATATCATGAAAATGAAAAAGCATTATTTTTAATAATTTTTTCCTTAAAATTTATTAGAAATTTCAAAGTAGTTAACTTTTTTTTGATTCTTCAATTCAACATAACTCTTTTCCTTCTCTATATGTATATATATGTACATATAATATGAACGTATGTGGGTGTGTGCATGCAAAAGAAATTTTTATGGCATAATATGTGTACGTGTACATATATAATATGTGCGTGTATATGTGTACATATATATATATATATATATATATATATCTATATACACATATGCCTTTATATCTATATTTGTAGTATAGAAAGCAAAATAGCAAAACAATTCTTTCGAAATTGAATTTGAACGTCATCAGACAATTCCATCAGTCAAAAAACTGAAAGAAGGGAGACTACGACCGATATCACAACGTTCCATGAAATGGTGGAACTGAGAAGGCAGAATCGAGAGTTAAATTCAATTTGATCTAGCATTGTAATGGCTAGTGTGGGCCATCAATAGGCCATACGCCATAAAGGTTAAATTCGTCAGATTCGTCCGTAAAATGTAAAGCAACGGAGAATGCATACTAACCTAGAGCATTGAAGATGGGAATTTGTGTTCACACCGGACGACTCGACGTAACGGATGAGACCGATAATAACGTTTTTTTGACGATAGGAAACTCTGGATTTGCGACTAACATTCGATGCTTTATCGTTGCTCGTGCCAGATGGCGCGTAGAAATGGCGGTTCCTCCTTTCGAAGTTTCAGAATAATGGGACTTGCTCGAGTCTACTGCTTCTTGCTCAACGAGCGGCACGCCATGGCGCCAATCAAGAATACTACGTGATTCTCGCAACAGCCAATCGAACTCCTCTTCTTAGAAAGAAAAAGAATACGCAACTTCCGCCATAAGTAAAGTAGTGATCGAGAGAGTTGGTAAAGAGACATTTATTACATAACACACTAGATTACTCAACTCCCCGTTTTGTTCTTAGGGTGTGATCTCATTGCACCTATTTCTCGCGTAACCAATAAACTGCGACGTTTAATATTTTTGTTAGAAATGGAAAGATATGATTGGTTATACGATACATGTCCGGTAAAATATATAAGATCGCATCTTTAGTGTAGTGCCAGCAGTGCTATCTAGTGCAGAGAAAAAGAACAGATCTGATATATATATATATATATATATATATATATGTAAGTTAAGAACTTTGTGAAAATGTGTATGTACATGTGGTTTTACTAGCTTTGGAATCTACTAGTTTGGAAAAAATATTGTAAAATGTATAGTCGCATAAGACAATGTCTGATTGTATCAGTGCAAATTCACAAAAGATTTACAACACAATCGAACTATGAGAATGTTTTGTTACGTGCAAGGAACTTTCGTGTAAACACTTCATGGACCAGTACTGTGTGCAGACGTTGCATGTATGGTAGCGTACAAAATGTTATCAAGAACGAACTTGTTCAAACAAAGTCAAAAGAAGACGCACAGCGCAAACTGGACGAATTTCTGTCCGATCCTGAGAACAAAAAGTTAGCTCAAATAATAGAATTAGAAATAGACGTCTTGCGACACAATGCCGAAAAGGTTCCTACCGGTGACATCGCTCCAAAAGAGTGGTTGATGTTATTTAATTTACAAACCAGGTCGCAAAGAAAGTAAGTATTTCATTTTCTTTCTTTTTAAAATTATTAAGAAATGGTTTTTCTAATTTTAAGTGTCTGTCAATCTTTTGATTGAAATGTGTCTACACAATATCTATTCATTGTGCAGAAAATACTTGTACTTCTTGTGGCATAATGAAAAATCAAAGCAAAGTAAAATAGCAAAGAAAGAGGCAAGAAGGACTGAGTGGCTTGCTAAAAAAGCAGAGCTAGAAAAAAAAGAAGCTGAAGATACTGATGAACTAAAATACGGACTCGGGCATAACTCATTATTTATGCGCATATATGAAACAACCATGACTAACTTTTATAACGGTAGAGTCATTCTACAGGCTATGATGTATGAACCAAAAGTTGTGTTTGATTGTAGCTATGAAGAACATATGACAATATTTGAGATTCAGTATTGCGTGCGACAGTTGATTATGGCATTTTCCAACAATCGTGTTCACGAAAATCCTATGTTTCTTTATTTCTGTAATTTCAACAAAGATGGATTTCTTGGACAGACTTTTCACAAACAATTGCCTACTCTGTACGATGATGATTTTCCAGCAGTTGTAACGTCACAATCTTACTTAGATCTGTTCCCAAAAGAGAAGTTGGTATATCTTACTCCACACTGTAGAAATGATTTAGGAGAATTTGATCCCGAAGCAATATATATCATTGGTGCAATGGTTGACAAGGTAAGTTAAAAAATTATCTTTCAAATATAATATACATGTGCATATCTTCAGTTTATTTTTATTTTGTCTCTTTTGCCTGTTTGTACAGACTGATCCAAAACCCTACTCTCTGGCAAAAGCTAAAAAGCACGGTATTCGGATGGCCAAATTACCATTAGAAAAATATCTTGAGTGGGGTACTGGTTCGACAAAAAATTTCACTCTTAATCAGATGATGTCAATATTATTGGATATAAGACATACAAAAGATTGGAAATATGCGTTGAATTCTCATGTACCGAGTAGGAAATTAAAAGCAGCCAGAGACTATGCATTACAGAAGAAACTGCAGAAGACCCTCGAATTTGAAGAGAAACCTTTCAATCCAGCAGAATATAAATTTGTTAATAGAAAACTTAAGTAATTACGATGTGTAACAACCATTGTTACCTAATTATTGTATGTATCATTGTATGTTACAAGAAAAGAATTTAATAATTTTACATTCCTGTTTTTTCCGTTCCTATATTATTAACGAAACAGTTGAAATCAGTGAGAAATCAATGGTGATTTCATTCTATAAAAAAACTCATGTTATATGCGAACAAAAGAGACCAAACATCAGGACGCAATTGCTCGTTTATTTGCGTATCTTCTATGCGTCATATGACTTGTTCACAACGGCTTCGTTCCGATATTCATTGCCAGTACTAGAAATCTTTACCTCACGTCACATGTGCTATAGATTTTCTTCAATACTGGCAGCTGATTTGTGAAAACGCTGCACATTCAAATATAGTTCATTGGAATTGACCAATACAGAATCGATAGTAGTCGACCAATCACGGTTTACGTAAATCAGTCAATTAACTCTTATTCGGCGATGATGAATTGACGTTAGAAAGAGTTCTGTGTGTGATCACCTTAAATTAACCTCCTCATTTCACGCGTTTGAATCGCAGAATTTACAAATATAATTTACTTTAATTACCGTACAAGTGTAATTAAATATAAATATAACAATGGCGGGAGGAAAAAACAGTCAAACTGGATTTCAACCGGTAAATATATCAATGTCAAAATATTAAAACTTAGATGTTTTATATAAATTTACGGTGTCTCATTGAAGGATTCTGATGTTGATATCACTTACGAAGAGCAACAAACAATTAATAAATTCGCTAGACAAAATGCTAAGCTAGAAGATTATAAAGAAGAGCTTAAAATTAAGCAGGTAACTTAAGCAAAAAGACCACTCATAAAATATTTTTATCTTATCACATTATGTATATACACAGACACATTTTACTTTGTGTAAAATATTTACATTATGTACACGTGTATAAGCATTCGTATTTACAATATACAGAATGAATTAAAAAACTTGGAAGATGCTTCAGATGAATTAGAGCTAATGGATGATGACGAAAAAATACCTTATTATGTAGGAGAAGTATTTGTTTATCAATGCCTTAAAAAAACACAGGTAAATCAAACTCTAGCATAATAAAATTAATATCAATTATATCTCACTGTCAGAAATGTTATATTGCTCAGCTTAAAGAAACATTACTGTCTTTTTACATTTTATTAGTTATTATATAAATCAAACTGATGATTGTTCTTAGGATTGTCTGGAGGAAGCTAAGACTAAGAAAAAAGCAGAGATTGTCAGTTTGGAAACAAAATGTGCAGATTTGAGGACTATTATGAGTGAATTAAAAACGCAATTATATGCAAAATTTGGTAATCGTATAAATTTAGAATCAGAAGATGATTGAGTTATTTTTCATGAATAAATACTGTTTTATCATTAAATAACTTTAAAAATGTATTATTAGAAAATATTTGTCTTGCAAAAACATGTAACTCTAATAATGCACAAGTTCATTAATTTAATTTTATATATGAGAATAAATAAATGAAAGTTTTTATTTTTTATATCTCAAGTACTTGTAATTGTATTTCAAGAAATTTGAAAAATATTTTTTCTATAGAGACATAACAGACTTATATATTTGTGTATAATAACAGTAAAGATTTTCTGCAATTTGTATATCTAAAATATTGTCTTTTTTGCTATATTGTTCTTTTTACTCACATACAGATATTGTTCAGTGTAATCATAAAACTTAATAAAGTAAATGTATCTTGCACATATTGTTTTACATAACTGTACTTATAAATAAGATAGAAGTGTATTTGTAATAAAACGTAAGTAAAAGAGAGTTGACAAACAATTAACACTTCTGTTACACATAGATATGTTAATTAATTCGTTAATATTTCATTTATTATCTTCTAATTTGACAAATTTCATATAAATAATTTATAAGAGAACTGCAAAACTATAATGCTAATTGACTAAAATTATCCAGTGGAACTGAGCCTAAAGATAGAATAACACAGGCTAAATATTGCATAGGATGGAACCAAAATTTGGATATTTGCCAATTTGGTCTCATTAGTGGTACACCAATGATTGAAAGCACAAAGTTGTTCAATGAATTTTTATTTTAGTGTGTATTTGCTGATGGAACTCTGAAAATGTATTGACATAAACATTTTATATTTTTGAAAAAATCTTTTTATGATAATTATATTAAGTAAAATGTAGTAATAATATAATAATATTTGCAACGTGAATTTAATCTTATAATTATACGTAAATATAGATATATAAGTAATACATAAAATATTTTATATACATGTATTATATATCTTTAAAGAAAAACAACGTTATTAAATTATTTATTTTATTTGAATTTAATTTAGCTATTCAATGAGAGATATATGGTGTTTTATAATTATATTCTACTAAAACCCTGTATTTTTTTAAGAATAAGAGCAGCTTATGCATTTCAACTACATCTGCAATATTTCGTACATGTAAGAATTGTATATTAATTTCCTACGTATATAATTAGTTGTTCACATACATTGAATGCTTGAGTAATTCCGACATAGAGTAGTCTTTTTCTGGCTCTCTCTTGAGGTAAATTTAGTTTCACCTACCAGCTTCAATGTTCTCACTAGATGTTCTATCATAGCTTATTCGGTTGCTGTCTAAGGAACTTCGCATCGTATTGCAAGTTAATAGCAATAATTATTACAGCATTTGGAATAAACAAATTTCAAACTGTTAGTGAGTAAAAAACACTTTTAATGATATAAAAAAGGAAAAATACAATATCACAACAGTAAGTAAAAATAAAACAAAGTTTTACAAGAGATTTTTCAAGATACTGATTTTATTTTCTATGTACCTTTAAACTTTATTGTTTTAAAACTTTATATCTTTTTTTTTTATTATTAAATTGCAAGTTTTTATACACCATGTGTATCATACATATTGCACACGATGCAGGTAAAACTCTAATTATACAAAAGAAAACTAAAAAATCTATTTGATACAGTATATACTAAGAATTTACACACAAAAAATGGAAATAGCGAAGGAGCTTGTCTTGACTCTCAAGCAGAATAACAAGTCACATGTCGGATATGGATTGCAAAAAGAATGCGAAGCTCTCGTGGGTCATATTCTGCAAAACATGGTCAGATCTCAATTACCTCCTCTGCATGCTGTAACGAAAAATAAAGAAGATTCCATCAGATACAGAGAAGAAGGTACACGCGCGTGTAAATTTATACAAATATATTTGCTTGTAATTTCGATGTATAACTGTTTTATGTGACAATGTTTAAATGTTTCTTAATCGCAAAAAATGAAAAAAAAAACTTCAGGCAATCAGCATTTTGTGATGGGCGATGATCTGGAAGCTATTGAATGCTATACTCTGAGCTTGGCGTATGCCGACAGTGATGAGCTCATGGCATACGCGTATGCAAATCGATCCGCCGCTTTGTACAGAAAACAATTGTACAAGGAATGTTTGATAGACATTGACGCGGCTGTGTCTCACGGATATTCGAAAGAGAAACAGAAGAATTTGAAAGAACGAGGAGACAAAGCGATAATGGAAATAAAGAAACGGTTGCAAATGGATGATTCGGAGAATATCGATGATCGGAAACTCGCGGACGAGCTGCGTCTTTGCGAGGAAAAGTCTAGCGCGAAGTTGCAAAACGCGAAGGAACAAAATGGGCGAACAACGGAAAAAGATCGGGAAACAAATGTTTTGAAGAAGCAAGACGGATTAGCACACGAAAATTATCTTTATTACACGACAAAAGTTCCACCGCAAAAGCCGAGATACTTGCAGAACGACGATTTTTCTAAGGTAACGTACGGCCCGAGTGAGGAAGCACCCGCCGTCAGCGATGGTATCGCGATATCTTTTTCCGAGAGATACGGAAGACACTACGTAGCGACGCGAGATTTTAAGCCTGGCGATATAGTCAGTATCGAGGATCCGTACGCGCATGTTATTTACGAAGAACGGTGAGAGATTACTTATTTAAATGTTACATATGTATATTAATATGCACAGATAAGAAAAGTAAATAGTAAAATTAATTATTTTTATTCCACACACAGGTATTACACACACTGTCACTACTGTCTATCCAAAAGCTACAATTTAATTCCTTGCCCGAAGTGTCCGATAGCTCAGTATTGTACGGAAAAATGCAGACAACTGGCGTGGAAAGTGTGTCATGAGACAGAATGTCCGATTCTGAAGCTGTTGACCAACTTGCTTAATGTCGACAAAGATAAAATAAGAATGATTTCGAAGATCATACGACTGTTGATAGTGGTGACTGAAAATGGGACGAAACTGAAAGAGTTGCAGGAAGATATGAAAATCGCGGAATCTAATTCAGGTCCTCTGCGATACTAAAAACTCAGAAACATTTCTGTCATAAAATGTTTAACGACAATGAATGATCTCATATAGTCTTTATAATTAATTATATTAATTATATTAATTTCTTATTTTATTATAGACAGTAGAACAGCGGGATTTACAGACACCGGAATATTAGATAGTTTCAGTGCGCGATCTGCGCTGAGTCTAGCGACTAACATGACCACGAGACCGCTTATTGGAATCAGCGCGTTTGCTTGCATCTCGGCTCTCGCGGTAATACTTTTGGCCACGCAAACAAGATTCTTTTCCAAAAAGTACGAAATTGACGATCTGAAGGATATCAGCGAATTTTCCGAGCTCAAGTTTTGCGCCAGCATAATGTTCCGTGCCTGCGTGATAATGTCTTCTAATTGTTTTTCAGTAAGTGCGATGTTGTTTGTTTTACGTGTATTAAAAGAAAAACTATATTGAATAAAATTACTTCGCAGATACAACAAGAACCTGGAATCATATCGGGCTCAGGCTTATACGTGGCTCACAGTTTGTACAATCATTCTTGCGCGCCGAATATGTTTCGACACTTCGAAGGCCTCACGATGATCACGCGCGCACTGACTCCCATACGACCCGGAGATCAGGTATTCACGAGTTACGGAGGTGTGTACGCGCACATGCCTCGAGACGAACGGAAGCAAAAGATATTGCAGGATTACTTCTTCGATTGCGACTGTCCGGCTTGCGAGAACAACTGGCCAACGTACAACGAAGTTCTGCGAGATCACGTCGGTTCTATCTCCAAAAACAAGCAGCTTGTCGAGAAGTTGAAGCCTTTCAGAAAGAGATTGCTCGAAAACATGTACGACATCGAGGCGGTAAAAGCTGTTCTCGATATATTGTACAAGGAAGTGGACAAACACCCGTGTGAGGAAATACTCCATGCGGAGCAGTACTTGAAGAGTTACTATCTGGGTAAATTTAAGTAAATGTGTCACGTTTAAACGCTTTGCGCTTACGCACAGGCTTTGTATGCACATATAGCTCATGCTTATTGCATTCTGCTTTGGCAACGATATGTTAACACGTGTGTTTTCAGCTTGATATAATCATGCTTTGTTTTTCTCTTATTACAAACAATAAAATTACTTTTCAGCAACATTACCGATATGATTTATTCCCTTCTTTTTTCTGCTTACTGCTATACATTGAAATACTGCGATAATTTTAGGAAGCTCATAAAATTAACATAAGATGTTTTTCTGAATTTCAGATCCATAATCTTCAATTCTGGAAGACATTTATATATACAATATTTTTTTCAGTCTCTGTCAATTTTATTACAGTTTTATTCCTCGCTACTTTGCGTGTACGTTCACATTATTTATTTATGGATTCTGTATATAGTATAAATTTTTATAAAAAAAAAATATAGAGATTAGTCACTTTGTCTTATCTTACAACACATTCTTCCTTCTTATAAGTTTAAAATGTATATTATATAATTGTAAAATATATTCATGAGTAAATATATTTATGAGTAAATATCTGTACGTAAAAATATATTCATGAGTAGATATCTGTACGTATTTTAAATACATTTATGTATTTCTACATTAATTAATTAAGTTAATATAATTAATTAATTAAGTTAATATAATTTATACGTATAGTTTTAATGTCTATATTGCAGTTATTTATGCAATGAGCGCGCGTATTCACACATTGAGCACCGGCCCCGCGATAATGCGTATCCAGAATCCCGCGTTTTCGCGGGGCCGGCGCTCAATGTGTTCAAAACAGTATTGTTTAGCCAGAGACCTCTACTTACCTGTGCGCAAACAACGTCAACCAACGCCAACATGCGCAAACATGCGTCAACGGCGGTCATATTGCAACTAGGTGTAATCATGTGCAACATCATGTTGTAAACGATTGTCGCAGCTGTTCGTAACTTATATTTTGATAGTTTATACTCGAAGCCAGATGGAAGTTAGTAAATAAATTGTTTTCTTAAAATTTTCACGTTACACATATTCAACATGTCGCGACATCGAGACGTCCGCTGTATGAATTACTCAGATGGTAAGGATTGCGATTATAAGTGGCACGCATTTTTTTTAAACATTTATAGGCTTCCTTTTTTTTGAATTGTTGATTTTTCAGTAAAGTAACTTTTGATCGTTACTATCTTTTACTTTTTTTGTTTTATTGTGGTTGTACTGTAAGATATGTGTGTATAAGATATGACTATAATTTTTTTAACCTTCAATTTGGTTTTAATCAATATTTTTTATCCGTGTAAAGTCCGATTAATACAATTCGAAGCGTAAAATGTTACGTAAAACCTATTCTGTTTTGTTTCTATTTAATTATTCACAATATAAAAGTTGTACATTCTTTTATATATTTTATATAAAGATATATTAAAATGTGTCTATACCTGAGCAGTATGTGTCTGATTGCAAGATAAACACTTGTGGTTATATGTTGTATCTTAAAAACTCTTGTGCAGAATATGACGGCTACGATGACGTTTATGGACACTCAGTGGAAGATGATTATTGCGTGTCACCTAGTGGTATGTTCTTATTACAGATTGCATGGAAATCTTTTATGTTACTAATAAAATATATTTGTATAATAATTGTGAATCTGATATGTATATAGCGGAGCAGTTCTTGTTTGATCGGAGCAAACAACAGAATATTGCATCATTTATCACAGAACCAGACATAGTAGAAGATAATGAAGATGTTGATGAGCCTTTGCCATCGTCCAATAAGGAGAAGTTCGATCTTTCTGAGCTGGAAAGAGCAAAACTAATATCCTGTATGGAAACTATTAGAAATGTGATAGGTGACACTGTGTCTGAATCAAAGCTGAGAGAAACAATTATCCAATCAAATTTTAATGCTGAAGTAGCACTTGATACTATTCTGAAGGAATCCTCGCCAAAAAATATCACTGGTATGTGATCTGTCAGAGTAACTTATGTAATTCTGGCAAATAAAATAAAATTTTTATATTTGATGCTTCTGTAGTATATCATAAAAATTCCTGAGAATGGTTTTTTGGTTTTGAACTGCATTAGTGTCATTTTTATGCTGATGTTTTGTGAACATTTCAATTCACTTGATCAGGCTGCTTTTGATAAAAATGATAACTAACTTCAAATTCGAAAACCATCTTTAAATAAAATATTCTTAAGTTTATATATTTACAGATACATCAATAAATAAGGAACGTTTAGAACGACATCCAGGTATGTGTCAGATTAGAAAATTATGATTTATTATGATTTTGAACATTGTTTTTTAACTCAATGTTGTGAAATATCTGAGATATTTTAATAATTTCGTGTTTTTGTTTTTTTTTTTTTTTCATGTTTTCTCTGCTACATTGGACTTCGTCGGTAAGGTAAGGTGTTTCACTTGATAAACCTAATAAGTCTATGTTTACAATACCCAGATTTTCTTTTAACAAAACCCACATGTCGCCTAAAGATTCTTCGTCTATATCTCCTCCAAATAATAGAAACAATTTTAAAGACGTACAACAATCTTCCAATACTTTTTCATTGCTAGCTGAACTTGCTTCCTCTCATGCAAAGTCTGTAAGCCCAGATGCGAAAAAGTTAACTTCGTCAACTACCACCAATGCATCAACTTTCAGTTCTTTAGCCGCTTTAACGGCACATCATTTACAAAACTCTAACTCGGCTCATAGTATCAACTTTTTTGATAAACAGCAGTCGTCGAGTTCGCAGTTTGTTATTCCAAAATTTTCAATCAAGAAAGATAACAGCGACGAAACAGAAAGTATACAATTTCTAAAATCTCGCAATAATGAGACTAGTAAGAAGCTGTTAAAATCTCAGACAAAAACTCAAGTGACGGCAAATGCTCCGGACGAAAAATCAATCGACTCACTCCGCAAGGATTTTTCAAATATGCACATCTTGCTCAGAAACAATATCTTGGCAGATGTAAGATCGGACAAACAACTTGAAAATTCACTGAACGTTAAAAATAACATTCACGTAGCATCACCTGACAATTGCGTGGTAGATTTGAGTACCGCTTTGAAAGAAGTGAAACTGTTGGCTGACAACAATTCTAATAACAAGAATTCGAATTCGACAATTTCAAAAAAGTTTTACGACATGCCTAATTTGGAATATATTGAGGATAACGGCGCAATGCTAAATGTGTTACCTGTTACTCTAAATTTACGTGCTTTGAAACACGCTCGTCTTCCATACGCAAAAACGACCGTTTCCGTGTTCGGAAGAACTTTGTGTAAACAGTGGAAGACAAGTAAACCAGTTCTTAAGGTTATTGAACACCGTTACCATCAAATCACGCCTTTTGACTTTTCTATTCCCTATCGAATCACAAAATAAACTTAACAAATAAACATACGTACGAGCGTGTAAATAAAAAAGACTGTAGTTTAATTAAACACACTATTAATATTTTATTGAGATGTTTATTCTCTAAAAAACACCAAAAATAAAAAAAAAATTATATATTAAGGAATATTTTTTATTGGGAAGAACTGAGAACTTTTTTTTGGGAGATGAATTACATCTTTGTACATGTTAGGAAGAAATAATTTAAGAAATTTATTCGACTAAATATGTCTTATTTTTTTATTATACATTATTTGTATTATTTTTTATGTCCAAATCATTGATAATATTGTTTGGATGTTCAAACAGAAAAACGTATACTTGTACGTGTTGTGTATAAATAACTACATGCAAGAATATATTAAATCGGCAAAGTACAAAAAACTTTACATTTATATGTACATAAATAATTGTCGGATACAGTAATTATCGAATATATTATTATAGACAGTTAATTGTATTTTTTTATGCGCGAATCATTGTAACACGGCTGAAAATAAATTTCGTACTAGGTAACAAATTATCGTCAAGCAAGCCTGTGCTGCAAGTTACAACACCTTCTACCGTAAAAGTAGTACCCGCCGGGACGAAGCCCGTTATAAAAGGCTTCGATTTAAGTGGTGTAGAGAACGCGGATTTACTGAGTCCACGTTGCCAGAGTCCATCCTCCAATCGAAACAGCCCTGAAACTAAACGCCGAGAGGATATCATACAGAAGGAGAAGAAGACACTTTCGTCGAAAACAAACAGTCCGAGATGTCAGTCTCCGGTATCAGGACACGTAACACCCGAGTTGGACTCTAAAGTAAAATCAAACGTATCGAGTGAGGAGAAAGTGGACGTGCAAGCAATATACAAAAACAAGAGAGGTGACAGTAAGGAACAGCTTCACCTGGTGGTCGTGGGACACGTTGACGCTGGGAAAAGCACGTTGCTCGGACGATTGCTTTGCGACCTGGGTCAAGTGCCGCAAAGACTCATTCACAAGTATCAACAGGAGAGCAAGAAAATAGGAAAGCAATCGTTTGCTTACGCTTGGGTGCTTGATGAGACTGGCGAGGAGAGGTGATTACTGGTGCATTTTCTTACAAAAACATTGCGGAAGAATTACATCACTATAATATATTTTTAATAGAGAGCGAGGAATAACCATGGATATAGGCCATTCGAAGTTCGAAACAGACACGAAATCCATCACTTTACTGGACGCACCTGGCCACAAGGATTTCATCCCGAACATGATAACTGGTGCCACGCAGGCAGATGTTGCTTTATTAGTGGTTGACGCGACCAGAGGCGAATTCGAAACTGGATTCGATAGTGGAGGGCAGACGCGCGAACATGCACTGTTGCTACGTTCTTTGGGTAATCTATCTCATAACTGATGTAACTTTAATCTATTTTTCTGATTATACAGAATTGTCTTTTCAACTTGATTTGTATCCCGAATTTTTCTGGTATATCCAACAGGAGTATCGCAACTGGCGGTAGTCGTGAACAAGCTGGATACTGTAAATTGGTCTAAGGACAGATTCAACGAGATAGTCGATAAAATGAGCGTGTTTTTGAAGCAAGCTGGCTTCAAAGATACAGTTATTTTTGTACCTTGTAGCGGTTTGTCCGGAGAAAATATTGTGACGAAACCGAAAGAGCAGCTCTCTAACTGGTAACGGTGACATTTCGATGTTAAACCTGCGCAGTCTTATTTCTTTCTCTCATAAAGTGACTTTACAGGTATACCGGACCTACTCTAGTCAATGTAATCGACAATTTTAAATGCCCGGAACGACCTGTAAATAAGTCATTCCGTTTCTCAGTAAACGATATATTTAAAGGTACGGGATCTGGATTCTGCGTGTCCGGTCACGTTGAAACCGGCATGGTGTCTTTAGGTGACAAGGTTTTAATTCTACCCCCAAACGAGATTGCAGTTGTTAAAGGTTCGTTGATTCAGTTAAAATTGTTCTTCCAGTAGTTGAGAAGATTTATATTTTACACTTGTTTTAAAATCGCGTATCTTAGGTATTCAGTCGGACGATGTTTCGACGACAAACGCATTTGCCGGCGATCACGTCGCATTGACACTAGCCGGAATCGAACAGCAGAACGTGGGCATCGGTAATATTATCTGCAATCCGCAGAATCCGGTACCCGTGACGGCGTGCTTTCAAGCGCATGTGGTGATATTCGCAATTGCAAAACCGATCACAAAAGGACTTCCAGTGGTGATGCATCAACAATCCTTGGTACAACCAGCGGTGATCACAAAATTAATAGCGCAGCTTCACCGGAGCACCGGCGACGTGATCAAGAAGAAGCCGAGGTGTTTGCTGAAAAACTCAAGCGCGATCATCGAAGTCACGACGCAAAATCCAGTCTGCATGGAGTTATATAAGGATATTAAACAATTAGGTAGAGTTATGTTACGATTAGAAGGTACTACTATTGCAGCAGGTTTGATCACAAAGATTTTGTGAATTTGATCCTACACAAAGAAATATAGTCTCGAATTTGCAATGCAAATATATATGCTGCCGCCACATGTATGTACATCACAGGAAAACTCTATAGGTTGTTGTTTCGTTTTATTTAGATTAATGCAGAAGACTTTACTCATTGCTATAAAATATATTTCTAATTATTTGTAATATTTTAGAGTGTGATGAATTTGATATATATACGTCCACAATAAAAAGATTATACTATGGTTATCAATAAATTACATTAATTCCTGATTTTTTGTATTATTGAAATGTTACTTAATAATCCAAGATTTGTTTAAAGACGAGCATTAAGACTAGCATTAAAACGAAAGTTTTTAATAAGCATTAATATACATCTCTTTTTTGCATGAGTTAGAAAACTTGTATAAAAATAATTATATAAAATTTACAAAAGATCAAAATGCTTCAACAAAATAAACTTAAGTATTTAAACTTTTTTTTTCCAAATTACTCATTTAACATTTTGCTTATAACTATTATCATAAGTAGAAAGATTTTTGATAAATTTTTATCCTTGACAACTTCTGCAACCAAAAAATGGAACATTAACATTGTTTCCTGTATTTGGTCTACCAAGTCTGCGTGATGGAGGACGTGGCCTGTGTAATAAACAATATACAATAAATTGCAAATATCTCATACAATTAGAGATGCTAGATTTCAATATGGATACTGTACCCAGATCCTGGTCGATAATCTCTTGTATATTCACTTCCTGCTCTGTTCATGCCAGGGCTAATCAATGTTTGAAAGCTAGAAAGAAGAAAAAATCAAGTAAAAGATCAAGTTTGTGCAATATATTACAATGTAATATATTAGAATTATATTACAACTAATATTATATATCATTTACAACATAATGATCATGTATAACACTCCTGTGAAGAATCCAAAAATTCTTTTCAATCCCCATGGAGCAGACTGCACCAAATCCCCATCTACAAATACATTTTAATATAGTTTTAAATTTAAATAAGCACAGTTTTATAAATTATTTTTTATTTTTATAAACTTTACAAATTAGAGGTTATGTGTGTAATATTGTTAAATATAAAGATAAAAATATTATACCTCCAGTCACGTTTTTATTTTGTAAAGTTCGTAAACGTTTGACAGTGACTCTTCTTCACACTTTTCTAGATGTCTAGGTGTTGTAACTAGTTGTAATCGCTAGCAAATCATCAAGACTCATATGTTACACGTCATTCTATCATTCTCCTCTAAGTACACGTCAGACAAAACGCTATGTAGATATTGTAGATTAGTGCAGGAAATCAGCATCAATGCCATCTATGATAGTCATCAGGAAGTGGATAAACAAAATTTTATTGTTCCTCGTAATACCGACAGAAAAAATCATGCGATACTTTTCCAGTCAATATTGAGTGATCAAGGGATTTGAATAAAAGAAAAAAGGAGGCAGTTTGAGATACTTCAAGAGTGATGATCAATAAATCTTTTGAACTTCCAACAATCTTGTAAGTCTTCAATTACTGCTTGATTTGATACAGTTATAAGTAATTCACCAAACTAACAAAGTCTTCAACTATCAGATCGTTCGGACAAAAAAAAGACAAGATATATATGTATAAACATAGTGTATAAAAAAAGAAAACCTTTATTTAACTTTTTCTATTCGTTCTAAAATATCGCTTAGCTAGAAGTTACTAACACATATTAATAACACATAAGGTTAATATGAGAAAAGAGATTTTGCGTATTCGTACTGTTATTTTGCATATTTGCACTAAACATATTGCCTACATCTCTTTTATAAAAAAAAGTTAAGATATTGACTTTTAAGCGAAAAACATTTATAATTTTATCGTTGTGCCAATGTCTCTTTATCATATATGTATATAGAAAAGAATTATCATGATTCTTATGACATAATGCCTGTCTCAAAACCTCTCTTCTTTAATGCCGCTTTTCTAAAATATATTACATAATTCTGTCCTGTAAATAGCAAGATCTCGTAGGCGAGACCATCAATCAAACATATCTCGCCGATTATATTTCTGATGGTCGCGCGCTCTCACTTTCACCCAGAGACCACCTTGCGCTCTGATCGTTATTCGAAACTTGGCTCTTATTTCTTCTTTGCCGGTTACCGACTCTAGCCGGCATTTCCTCAGAATGGTACTAATGATCGACTTCATCTCGAGCATGGCAAATTTATATCCTAAAAGAATACGAGAATAATAAATATATGTATCTCTCTTTTTCTCTCTATTTCGATTTTACAAAATGTCTTATTCGCGTATTCTTCTATTATTCGAGTAACATTTCTTCTGTTCTTACCAATACAGTTGCGAGGACCAGCACTAAACGGTATAAAGGCATAGGGATGCCTTCTTTCGGAGTTTTCGGAATTGAAACGTTCTGGCTTGAAGCTGTGAGGATCGGGAAAATGATGAGACAGACGATGCGTCATATATGGTGATATAAACACGCCGCAACCAGCCGGTATCACATACTTTCCTGCGCAATACGTAAGTAAAGCGACGTTACAATAATATTTACAGTTGTTTTGTGAGCTATTCCTGGAGCAAACAACGCACACTGAAAGTTTCCCGCAAAAATTCTCACCTGTTTTCACATCTTGGCTGAGCGTCCGCGCAAAAATCGGCACGCTGGGATACAATCTCAAAGATTCCTTGATACACATGTCCAGATACTTCATCTCTTTGAAATCTGCCATAGTAGGCTGTCTCTTGTCGTCGCCGAAGATCTTATCCAACTCGTCGATGCATTTTTCCTCACATTTGGGATTGTTCGCCAGAAGGAAAAGCGTTATTGCGGTAGCAGTGCTGACCGACTCCTGGCCGGCTAGCATAAAGGTGCAACATTCTTCGATAATGTCTTGCTCGCTGAACCAAGGATTCCTCTCGTTTACTTCGACCATGTACTCGAGCAAACACATCTTTCTGGTCGCGCTTGTCTCATTGTCGTTCTTGCGCATAAACTCACGCTTCTCTTTCATCTTCTTGAAGCAAAAATCGAGGAGAGCTTTCTGCTGTCGTTTCTCCGATCTTCCGGCTTCCGTCAGTCGGTAGATCCAATCAATTAACAACCACGGTCGCGCGAATCTATACAGCATCATTATCTGACCCCTATTTCCGCAAAATACGCACAATAATTATCTTTAATAGAATTAAACTTATACATGTTATATATTACTCACTTTCTGAATGGTGTGTCATCCTCGTCGTCGTTGCTTTTCCTTGTCATGCCCAAAACCGTTTCTGAAAACAGTCGCTATTATCGTATCAATATTTGGCATGGAGATAAGTCATCACACTTTTCGGAATGCCACCAACGCGCGTGATAATGGAAATGATGATTCAAGTGCGTACGGTCTTTTCACTGACAATATCATCAACGATATACAAATATTAAAAATCAATAAAGCCAAAGATGATGCGCGCACCGCTAGTCATTTCTCATGTTAATTCATTAGTTACGCGCTCACCGCTGTACAAACCATGCATAAAAGAGGTAAAATTAGCAGCCATTTGCGATCAGCGTCAACTTCTATGAACGACAGCTTAATAAATAAGCTTTCTTTATTGTGTTTTTGTTCATCTGCATTCCATGTTAATATGCGTCTGAATGCGTTCACTTTATACCGTCACACTAATATTATTCACAATATTTTGCAAAAAACCTTTCTCGGAAATTCACTTTCGTGAATAAATAAAAGATTTTTTGTTTATGTTTTTTCCACACGTCCAATAAAATTGTTTTAGAATAGATAATAAATTTTTTTAGATTAGATAATAAATTTTTTTAGATTTAATAATTACACTTTCCGTTTAATAAATTTATATTATATATATTTTTTCACACAGAGTTACGTAGAATAATGCTTTACGTAGAATAATTGAATATAAATAAGCCATTATAAATTGTGTTTAAAATTACATAAGCAAGTCTTTTATTTTCAACTAAGTTTTGCAAGTCAAATTCCCTTTTAAAAATGCGAAAAGAACTGAGAAACATCTCTTTTTCTCAAAACGTTAATCAATGAGTTTTTATGTTGCACCTTATATTCATTCTGAAAAAATCATAAAACAATTCTACGATTCTGAGAACCAAGCATCGCTCAAGCAAAAAGATACGATAACTCATCATACTCACCCATCAATATATCATACACCGAATTGTTAACGAACGTAGTGACGTTTATATTCTCGCCGTGCTTGAGTAGCTTGTCGACCAGGACATCGGCGCATTCGCTAAACGATTTGATGAATCTTTCCAGCATGTGCAGATGAAAGACCGGCTGCAGGATTTTCCGATGCATCTTCCACTTGTGACCTTCTCGCGTAAGCAGCCCCTTGCCCAGAAAATTGTCGAACAACTTGTAGAAGAATATCTTCTGTGTGTGCTTCGCACTGCTTAACACCGTCTGGATATCCTCCGGTTCTGTGAGCATGACGTACGGCACAAGTGTTATCCATATCCGAATAATGCGGCCGTAATTTTGCGACTCTGCGTATGTCATTTTCTGCAACACTAAAATTTCAATTTATTAGAAATATTTGCGAAATTATTTCCGACTATATTAGTTTTTTTCTTTTTATTTATTCCGCTAAAATTTTTGTTTCGCACACAAGATACGAGGTAAAATTACGAAAATTTCACATGATTAGGAAATAATGTAAGTCACAAACAACAATCTTAGTAATATCGTTTCACTCACAGTTTCCTTCAAGTACGATATTTATATTCCCGAGAATGGGCACTGTCTTCGGTCCGTCGAGAGAGAAAATAAAGCTGAGGATTCGAATGTACTTTTTCAACGCATACACAGCGAAAATTACGGCTAAAACGGCAAGGTAGATCCACATCTTTTTTCTGGCGTGTAATCAAAACTGAGTAAAAAAATAAATTAACGTTAGATAAACGAAAATTGTGGCAAAGTGAAAAATAAAAATATTGTTCAAAGTCAATCTATAAAAATCAAAAGATACAACAATATAAACATAAACTTCATCAATACAATATAAGAGGAAAGCTAATAAGTGATAAAATTCCAAAAACTCTATAAAATTGAACATGAAAAACGTTAACACAATCAAGAACACAATTTCAGACTGACAAACAGCAGTAAAGTAACTTTTATAGTAAATGAAAACACATTTATTAGTGTTTGTATACCTAATTAATATTTTTAAATGTTTATTTAATATTTCTTGCTTTTTGAGAATTAGTATCAGTACTAATTACACAGTATCGCTAACATGTTTTTTTGCATTTAATTATACATATTTTCTTACTATTTTCAAACTTCGTCTTATTATTACACAAATATATAGTTTTTTTTTGTTATTGAAGATTTTATTTCGATTATAATGAGTAACTTATACTTGCTGTTTCGTAACATGCAAATTATAACTTAAGCGAATAATATACTCATTATACATTCATTTATTATTGATTTATTAAAACAGAATTTTTAGGATATTTTGAAAAATATGACTCAATACGACAATGATGAGGCTATTTATTATATTAAGTTTCTTGAATTTTTGAATTATGAGTGATTAGAGACACATAATTATAGTTACATACAATGCAGCCTATTATGTGGACTATTTTAATGTTATTCGGACGTTCGTTCGCCGCTGTTGTTTTTTTGACATCTGAATCGAAACACGATATTTTTTCGACTTTAATCGACGATAGCACCATGATTAAAAACTATAAATTCTATTTTTTTTTTTTTTTAGTTCTGAGACATACTTAATATAGATAAATGGTAAAAACGACCAATAAATCAGATGCTCAGACATACCATAAAAATTGATTATCAATTCTTATGTAAAAACGCAAATAGATACGCATCATAGTCACACGTATCATAATTGAGCAGTAAAGGATTAAAATTAAAAGAACAAAGAAATTTATAAAGATATATAATATATTATAAAAAATATTTTATTTCTTTTGTAGGTTTTAAAACATTTTTTTCTCGATCTACCGATATATACAATAAGCACGAAGTGATTCTCAATTAGTATGTATAATTTCTTCGTTCAAACTTGTTTTTAAAAATTTACTGGAACGTTATTGAATCGATTCACTCGTATCCGGACAATTACACTATCGTAGCTTTGTGCCAAAAAGCATTATTTATTCGATGACGATGACACATTCTATTTTAAGTGTACGTAACATTATATTATAATGTTGGCATAGCTGCTGAATTCAAGGAGTATTTACATCTACTTTGCATTAATTCAGAATGGAACGTCTGTTGGCGTATCAAGCTTGCAAGTGGAGTGCCTCGGAGACAGTCATATATATTGCACAATAATAAATTTTACAAGAGATTAGAGAACAGAATCGAGATTGTACAGTATGCAGAATAACTTGTCAAGATAATACGTTAAATTTCTGTTTTTTTTGCAATGATGATTATGTTCTTACTTCTAGTAACACTTCGACAGTGATGAAAAAAGTGAAAGCTAAAATAGTATCTTTATATTCGGTATTGTCATTCGTCATTGGCGAGAGAGAAATATGAGTAATAATAACAGTATAATTTTTCGCCTTCGCATACATGGAATAATATTAACACACAGAAACGATCGTACTAAATTTAACGTTACTTCTGTGACAAGATCTGAAAATCGAATCCAAAGTAAGAAGAAAAAGTTTTTTTTTTTTTCACTAGTTTTGCTGTCTCAAGTTGAGACGAGAAGGTTTTACCTTTTCACTTATTTCACGCGAACGTAACACTTCTTTGCCAAACACTTATTTTGCTCGCGAACAAAAAACGTAACTTTCGCCAATTATAATTTTCAAAAGAACTTGTCGCAATTTGAAAGAACGAAATTGACTGCACACTACTAACGCGAGTACGCACACGCACGTTAGTACCTTACAATAATCGATACGACATTGATTAACTAACTCGCGCTTCTTTTTTAATGTCCGCGTATTTATACGATCGTGTAAGAGATCCGGAAAATAGATTATATTCTCCTTCAGGATAGGTGACAGGAAGGTTACTTTAATCACAATCTTGATAATAACACTCACATTAAAAA